>NIUQ01002621.1:0-21348 GCA_002796945.1 Plectus sambesii
TCGGATGTTGGTGATGGTGGTGTGCACCTATTTGATCGCGAATATTCTCAATGTACTGATCACCTTTCTCGAATTCTTCGATATGGACGGCTTAAAGACAAACTACGCCGGCTTCTATACGTTCAGCGTCGACATAGTCTCATTGCTGACCGTAGTCGCGTCGGCGCTTCGCTTGCCGATCTACTGCGCTTGTCAGGCGGAGATACGCGACCACGTTATCGGTGTTTTCTTTCACGAAGACTGCTGTTCGTCGCTTTCGGTATGTTTTTACGATCAGTGCAGTGTGGGGGACTGCGAAGTAGTGGCCCCTGCTTCATCGAATTACTGTAATTACAATGGTGGGAATTAGAATGAGGGGAAATGCACGGTTGGCCAGTGATAGCTGCAATTCTTTCTCAGGCGTGATATGCAACTCACTGAGCTCGTATTTCGACGCTAATATTTAGCGAAGTTGACCTCCAAACCTGTTCCGAGCACTAAAATTCTTTCCATATTTGCATCATTCCTTCCTTGCTTTACAGGGCATCGCTTCGAGACGCGGAAGCAAGCATCGCTGTCATCGCTTATCTAAAGACGATGGCACTACTCAGCCGAAAACGATGCTTCAGAGTTATCGCCGCCCCTCTTCAACTCATGCTACACTAATTCCGAACATCACGGAAAATGGCACGCAGTCTCCTTTAGCGGTCAGACTATCGCTTGTGCAAGACGCAGAAACTCCTAAGAACGACAGTTATTTACTCCGAAGCGGAGTGGTCGATTCAAATGGCGTGATAAAGGCGCGCGACTCTATGCAGATGGGCGCTGGGCGTGATGACGGCCAACTGAAGGGAAATATTGTCTGTACCGTCGACGATTCGAAGAATCCTTTGCATTCCATTTTAGCAAGATCGGAATCTAGCTCAGAATCTTTTTTTAGCGTAGCAACTAATATTGATAGTATGGCAATGAAACTCTGGGAAACTGCCTTGTAAATATTATGAATAATCTTTTAGAAAATTGTGAGTATATGTGCGCACTTCCTAAATATTGATGCCATGCATACAGTACTGCCGTAAGAATGTGCGAGAAAGGCAAAGCAAACTGATTAGCCTGTCGGCGAACTAAAAAAGACGAATGATAGTTCATGAGCAACCAATGTCGCGGATGCAAGCAAATAAAAAGGACGCGCATTCAAGACCAAACAAAATGCGCGGTGCCCCAATATTCGAAATGTATGTATAAACATACAACTTGGTATACGCCCATTTTTTAGCATGCAGATTACCTTTCTGCGCGGACATAATGGAATGTTTTCCGTGTTGTCTGCAATGCTTACGGGTGGAACTGTTGTGTGATCAAAATGGTAGTACGTCGCTCGTTAATGAGTAGAGACTTTCTCATTTTTATGTTTTCAATTAATTTTAAGCCTTCATTAAGCTGTTCCGTTGTTAGATGAATGCATAGTGTGGGTTGATTTGAGTTGACTAACTATTATTTATGGTGCTCTAAAATACAAGTGTTCAAACCTCTATTTTTCACATTGTTTGGTGTCATTGCACTGGTTTAATATTGCGTACTTCCGAGAGGATCAGACTTGACAGATGTACTTTAACTTTGCATTAAGTACAATCTTTGCTAAAACTGCTATACAAAGCCGGTCTGTGGTGTTATATTACGTGAACGATTGTTGGAGCATTAACATAAGTTGCAGTTTACTATATGCAACGGCACTGTTTTCTCAAAAGTAAATCTAAAAGCACTTCGTCTTTTGCAAACACTCCAAAGTCAATGCAAAACGCAGTGCGACATATACTAATGTGCAAAAGCTTTGTTTTCGGGATACCTCGAGTAGGATATGTACATAAATGATGAGACCAACGTTATATATCAAAGAGATAAAGAGAGCGAAGAACGTAGCAGGAGTGCTATTTTGGGATTCTCATTTCAGCCTTTTTATTTTAACACCAAATCTTTGTTCTGCTGTTGCTGATTAAGAAGTAATTTGCATAGTGAAATATGAGCTTTCCCATATTTTCAAGGCCGATGACTACTGTAAATCCAAAAGAGTGAGTCTAAATAACTTTGGCACAAGTTGAATATCATTATTTTAAAGCATATGGCTGTGATGTGACAGGCTAGTACGCTAACATAAACATACAATAAGGCACTATCGGTTTCTGCTGCGACAATAACCATCGGACATATTCTATGTGAATGCAAACGCATATGACATAGCCTTCGGAGGCCTGTTTCATAAAACTGTTGAGTGCTGAGAATTGAGAAACTCAGTCTCAATTGTAGCAGCGACAAATTCGCAATAAAAATTCGATGATGATTACGCCTATTTGTGATTCAGTTCTCAACCGTGTTATGAAACAGGCGCATGTAGCAAGAAACACACAAAACGGCTCGCTGGTCGCCCCTGACCAACACGATCCGTTCTCATTTGTTTAAAATAGAAAATACCATTGAAATTTCTTTAGTGAATAATATTTCCGCTGTTTTTCAATAAGACCACGCTGCGCGCGATAAAGCATTAATCGTAGTGTGACTCGGCGAGCGTGATTAAAAAGAAAAGCATGTTTTGTCTGCCAATATGACTAACAAGCGATAATCCTCAGTTCTATATAAGAGCAAACAGAAGGCAAATTATTCAGTTTCAAAATTTCATCGTCGAGGTGTTACCTTCTGCTGCATTAAAGGTGTCGTAATATTTTTGATGTTTTATTTTTCTAGCATATAAAATCTGATACAGTAAAACCCGGATATAAGAGAATATTTAGGAAATCAAAAAGTATCTCTTATTTCCGGATTTCACTGTACAAATATTTAATGCATTCATAAAGACGTGTAATGTGATTTTTTTGACATTTTCGTTTTTATATAAAGCTAACTTTCATCTGATTAGAGAATAAACATAGAAGTATTTCTATATCTCTATGTAAATAGCAGTTCAGCTGGTATTGCTATGATTATGGTCAGATGAGATGTAACAATTGAATCATTCAAACTGTTTGAATCCTTGCATCACAAAATCGTCTAAGAAATTCTTGAAATATAAATTACTGTAGCTTGCAATGTTTGCTCCTGCGCATGTATTGTTGACGCATTATCTCATTTTAAAAAAATACTAATTTTCTTTATTTTTAACTTTTAGCAAATTATGAAGTCCTACGCTCTGGTCGTGGCTCTTTTTGTTTTCCTCGCCTGTCAAGCAGAGGGTAAACGACGAAGGCATGACACCAGCCCACCGGGTCCGGAGGTGATTTGCATCCGGGAATGCTTCCACAAGATGGTCGATGGCCTCGGCACCATCAACATGACCAGTCCCGTCCAGCTCTACTTCGGCAAGAAGAAGGACGGCAAGCCGTCCCAGTTCACCAGTGATCAGGACGCTTTCAAAGCAGTCTGCAGGTTTGCTTTGTTTTGTATCTATCATGGCGTGTCGCATCGCAATCAAATGTTGCACAAAGTGATTTGTCAAAAATAGTTATATTTAAGGCAGCCTTCAAATGACGTACCCATGACGAATAATACGCATGTTGTCTTAAACCGAAAATATTCACTAATATCGATAATCAGTTTCTTAATCATTATTGGAAAGCATTGATAATTAATATGCTAAGATTTCTAATACTTATTCGATGCCACTCTTCAATAACGCCTGACGTATTGATAATCGATATTAGGCATTATTACCATTTTAAGGCGATATCGATATTGCGTCGGCATACCGATCATAAAATCAATCGTTAAACCAATATCAACATATAGGCATGGAAATGCGGACATCGTTGACTGAGTCTTAGCATGCATAGCTTTTGAATAATGAGACTGAAATCAGGAAGGAATGTGCCAGCTGACCTCGTCTCCTATATTATTTGCTTGTGAGCGTTTCTTTCCCTGTTATCGTAAGAGATGTTCTGCAGCTATCACAAAGAGACATTGCAAAGCTGTGTGGAACCGTGCAAACTACCCGAAGATAAACACCAAAAGAAACGCATCGAACGGGAGATGCATATCTTGCACACGTTGGATGCAACCTGCGTCAAGTACTATGACGGTTTGTTCTTTGTTACAATTTTTTCTCTAACCATACGTAGTGGGTACACCCTATACGCAAAATGCTAAAACCCATGACCATACACAGTAATATTATTGCCCAATTGTGAACACAACGTTCTCTCTAAAATATTCATAAACCACGAAGTAAACCAAAAATACAGGTCGTCGTCAACATAGTCACAAAAATTTACATGCTAAAGTAAAACTAGCCGAATGATGCCATGCATTTCTTTTTACGTTAACAAGTAGTTTATGTTATGCATAATTACGTTGATGTGCGTGTGGCGGGTAAGCAAAAAATCCGATCGGATAGGGCGTATCGACGTCGCTGATCTCTCATAGCACTACTCTTCTGGTGCCACTAATTGTTACCGTAAGAAGTACAGTGAAGTTTGCATTTATGCGAAATTCAGTAATGCTCGAATATCTCCCTTACATTCAGGTTTCTGAAGTACACGAGTTCGATCTTTGGTACAGTTCTAAAACTGCTTTATAGTTAATTTGCAAAACGCTAGGTATTGTGATTCTTTAGCGACTCAGTTTCAGCGCTCATAATATCGTGCAAGGAAGTGCTGGGTCTATTTGTCAACTAAATTGTACTGTCTCATATGGCGACCAGTTGTTGCCAATAAATACACTTAACGTCAATCTTTCTTTCAAACGAAATTTTACTTTTCGCTTGTTGTAATTCGTTATTAATGCTAGAGGAATCTGATAAATATATATTATGCGATCGAGACTCGTAAATATTTCCTGCATTCTGTCTCGAATTAATTATTACGTTTAGAATTGATCGCAAACTGGGATTGTATCATCAAGCTGAAGTCCGCCGCTGAAACCAATGAGGAATGCCAAAAATGCGACAAGTCCTGCAAGTAAGCTTTTAAACTTATCGTTCAAAGGATGTTTTCTTCTTAATAAATAAGGAAATCTGCCCTCATTTATAACCTTGAATAAAATGAGTTTTTGAACGCCACATTAAATTGGATGGATGTAGCTCCAGAGTAGAAAAGAACTGCGGTAGGCTCTGCCTCTCTGTAATACCCCATTGATTGCTATTAGCTGCGCGTGACAAGCTGACTGCGAATCATGTCAACTTATATCATAATCAACTTTCTGTTAACCAGTCTTGTCGTACGTAGCGAATGACAGTTTACGGTATATTACAAAGAGAGAGAGAAAGAGCAGTGACCGCAGTTTCCTTTAAAAATTTTAAGAGAAAAAAGCAAAAAGATCAAGGCGTTAGCACAGGGGATTGTTAAATATTTACCAGAATCTTCTTGTTGGGTGACGATTACTTTGTCTTCCTCGGAGACGAGGAAATAATGAGCGGACGGTTGCAGCGTTATCTGTTATGAAGACTGCGTGCGCCCTCTGGCGAAAGAGACCTGCGGTTCTGAAGCGCCGGCCGACGTGATGACCAAGTTGGCCGTTCATTTTACTTATCCAGGCATCGAACGTTTGGTCAAAAAGTCCGAAAATGAAGAGTACAAGGCTAAGCTGGATCAGGAGGTCGTCGATTGCCTCGAAGATCACAAGAAGTTCGTCGAAAAATACAAGAACGATCACTAAAAGCTGTAGACCATTTTTGTATCCTCATATGCCAAATGGTTTCATTTTACTGAGTAGTTTGCAACTTGGATGGATTTTTTTTCTGTCAATGCACACGTTCCCTCTAAAATAAAATTTCAATGCTTGTTTCAGAAATCTTGTGTAATTTGCGTTTTTTAGCCTTTTCCCATGTGTTACGGCTTGAAAACTGAGGCTGATTGCGCGCATTCAATAGGAAATACTTTGGTCCGAAAAAATTGGCTCAGTTGCATTGTGGGACATGGAGAAAGATATATTTTCCTATTTTCCTTTTCCCTATTTTCCCTTAAGTCACTGCAGGTATATCCAGTTTAATTTGGACGGCATTTTGTAAAAGGCTGCAAAAAAGTGAGCAGAATGAGAATGTTTCCATTATTTTTTAATAGTTTTTATTATGAAGGTAACCTAGCAAAGAGCATTTCACGTGGCAACCGCTATGTGAGGAGGGGAAGTTTAAATGCGTTTTTTACTGTTGCAAATGAGACTATGCTCAAGCACAGTAGCACATAATTCACACTGCTCGGTTGTGCCATACACGTGCAACTTGATCAGTCTTTAAGACATTCCACAACTGTCCTTGTGAAGGCAGCAGTAAGAAAAACGCCATAAAATGAACATATATAATACTCTCGAATAACGAAGAATTGAAGCGCGTGTGTTGGTAGACAATGATCCTCTCATATTTGTTGACATTTGGCACATTTTAATGCTTCTTTGTTCGACATTATAAAGCATGTTGGATGATGATTGCATTTACCGATCTTTTCTTCCTTATCGCGATGCGACCTCCACTTGAACTTTACGACGTTAACGTTGATACCTGGTAGCATAGCACTGTGATAATGGTTATATGTTGTAGCACCTACAACGTATAAATAATGACCGAAGCGAGCAACGTGATGAAATATACGGTGCTCTCGTGTTAGCTGAGTTCTTATTCTATAGCTTTAATATTCGCTCTAGTCTGTACTGCTGAGGACTAGGCTGACCACGATTATAGCTTCAACAGCTTCAGTAACTGCTCACAACTTCTATTATAATTCTATCCCTCATTAAATATCGCAGTTAGATCCTTAATTGAAGCTCTTCACTATTATCTTTAAGAGAAAGCATTGATTTCCAGCATAGTTCGCCTCAGCCAGCATATTAATAAATGAATAGAGAATAAAGCACGCTTTTTCTTGGGATTTACTATAAAGATAAATTCTTCTGTAATTAAATACTTTAAGATGTCGACTTGGACTGCACTGAGTATTTTTTATCTGACCTTTTGTTTGGCAAAATCGCAATGCCCGTCTGGATGGCGTCCATCTATCGCCGATCCAAACAAATGCTACATGGTAGCGCCCCAGAAAATGATTTGGTTTGATGCCGAGTACTTTTGTCGGAGCAATTTGACTTCCGCGCATCTGACCTCTATCAGTTCCGCATTTGAGACTTCGAACATTAATGGCAAGTTTTCGTTTTATTATATTCAAAAGTCATAAAACGAATGATATATTTTTGTTTTTTACTATGATTATGGGCATATTTCATAAAATTACCTCAGAATTCATTACTCAGTACACAATTTGCATTGTCGTCACTCAAATCCTGATTTTTATTTTTCGTGCAACTGCTGCGCTCATCATCCAATACTTGATGCTCAATATCCATCGCGAAACTGAATGTATTCTAGTTGAGCATAAAGAAAAAAGTATGAGTACTGGGTATCCCATTAATATGGTGTTATGGAATAAGCGCCATGTAGTTATATGTCTGCACAAAAACTGTCTAATATTGCAAGATATTGTAGCAAAGTTCGAATTAACTGAAATTTTGGAGCTATTTCAAAAAATAAAAATATTACTCCTCTATATAATTAATTAATTCAGTTTTCTAGGAAACGTTATAAAAAGATAATTTCAGCACTCATTGGCGGCACCAGTGGAATATCGACTGAATTATGGATCGGAGCTTATGATATGCAAATTAATGGCTCTTTTGTTTGGATCGATGGGAAACAACTGCAGTATACTAACTGGGGACCAGGTCAGTTTGTGCTACATTATTGTATAACGGTAAAAGCATAGATAAGGATAAATTGCTAATAATCTACTCTGTTGGGTCCAAAAAATTAATATTCTGTAAAACCTATGTATCTTTGTGTATATCACGCGTGTTTGACTTAAAGCTTCGGCTATAGTTCGTGTTGTAGTAGTTTGCCAGAATGGTTTTGCAATTTTATACGATGTTTTTTCACCTTAAATATTCCTTCTCCTCTCGTTTAGTTAGAAAATGCTCTGATAAGAAATAATAATTGCATTACGTGTTTTTTCGTACAGCAAATTTCGGTTGCCGCAGTTTAATTTGCCGCGCTGAGCGGTCGCTGCTTGAATATCGTTGGTGGCCTTTCTCCATGAGGCACACTTACTAGTATGTCAAATTGCGCGACGCAGACTACATTAGGCCCTATTACTGTATTTCATTTAAGGTCAACCAGATCTTAGCAAGCAGTGCGTCGTACTTCTGCCGCAGTCTTCTGGAAAATGGAAAACTGAATCGTGTGACATGAAAAATTCTTTCGTTTGTGAATACTATCAGAGCGGGGAATCTTCGTCATCAGCAACTTTTACTACGTCGTCAGGGACTATGAGGACGACCGGGACACCATCTCCCGGTACTACATCGCAAGCAGGGCAGCAACTCACTGATTGTTACGATCTGCTGCACAAGCAAGGCGTGACAAAAAGTGGAAATTATACAATTTATCCACCAGGCATTGCGCCATTTCAAGTGTATTGCGATATGGACACCAGTGGAGGCGGATGGACTGTTTTCCAAAAGTGAGCAGCCCAACATATTCTTATTATTGATACGAATGGTTGACGAACTTGAGCCATTTTAAGAGCCTTGAATGGTTGCGTCAATATATCAGAACGCAGATAAACAATATAAATTGGATGGTGCGCAGAAAACGCTAAAATGGAATGCTATTAACAATGGTGCATCAGTTTATGCTACGGTACTAGCAAACACGCATGTAAAGGTTGTATTGTGAACGCAACCGCTTGTGTCACCTGAGTCCATTTCAAGAAGTTTGCGCTCAACACGCGGATACTCAGTGGCGCTTATGATAAATGCGCACTACTTAAAATGGATTCAGGTGACACAAGCGGTTGCGTTTACAATAGTTCGACTACCGCACAGGATTTAACTAAAACTTAATTAGTAACCTCAGTTCATGCAAGCGCCGATATGAAAATTTATAAAATTCCTGAATATTCTATCCTTTACTACGAATATTACGTGATAACTCTTATGAAAATATATTCGTTATATTGCAGACGCCAGGACAGCTCCTTTCCGTTTTGGGCGCGATCTTGGGCGGACTACAAAAATGGATTCGGGAATGGGCTGGACCGGAACGCCTGGCTGGGACTGGACCGCATTCATATCCTTAGCACTAAGGACACAAGCGTCGTGCTGCACGTCGATTTGTACGGAAATCGTTGTGAGGGTCATAGCGCCTGCGGAAGTACCGATTTTGATCCGGACGGCCACTGGTTCGGCGAGTGGGGTTTCTCTGTAAGTTCTTTCGTTGTTCTTTTGTTGCTCTCTGTTCTTTGGCGCTTTCGTTGCACCACTTAAACAGTGATTAACAGAACAATCGCCACCTCATTTCTATGTTGCTCAAATTATCTATACACCCTTTAGTATCACCTAAGACATAATATGAGTTGATATGACGATTTAATGGGATGCGGTGCGGTACACGCGTTTATCAAGAATTAATTATAACTTTTTCGATATTCGCTCAGGCTATCTCATTGCACTGCCATCTTGTAGCTTAAATTCCATTTTGGATAATGTAATGATTGATAAAAAATAGGATTCGGAAACTAATAATTCTGTCAGATTCATATTATTGTTAGTATGTCGCAGGTGACCAAATGAAAACTCTAAGGCTGGCAGTACACGATGTTCCGAAATTTCAGTATTAGTAAAAGAACGAAGATGATTTGCAGTACTAGGTGAAACGATAGCTGGCTTTAAAATCTCAATGGATTTGTATATAGGTTTGATTATATTCTTAAAAGTAAATTACTGCTTGCTCTGGCTTTAGATTGCTAGCGAAGCGGACTACTACAGAATTCATTTGAAAAAAGGAGCTACAGGCACATTGAGCACCAATTCTAAAAATCCATTTTATGAAGACAGTGATGGACAAACTTTTACGACAATCGACAAGCAAACCGATCATTCCGGTCATGCAAACTGCGCATCAAAAGACTTATACGGACAGGGGTGAGTATGATGACATTTAAGCGCCAATACTTCTTTCTCGATTATCAATACTGCATTTGCAGTGCTTGTAAATGAAAAATAGAAGTATAGAATGGTAGAGTGACGAATTGAGATGCTCTTTAGGTTCATCGACAATAGGCCTAATAATTCGAAATGATATGATGACTCTTTGCCAGGAGTATGCTCACACAAACTGAATGAAATTGTTTGTTGTGATCTGTCAGTTAAAAGAATTCTTAACACTTTCTACAGACTCAACTTCCTTCCATTATTGATCCTACAATAACTGCTAAACACCTTCGTCTTGAAATGCGTACTTTCAGTGCCTGGTGGTACCCACCCAAGTGTGGCGATGTCTTTCTCAATGGAGAGTACAATCCCCCGCATTGGGGACCATACGGCTTCTCATGGCACCGCTACGGCTCAGACCACGACTATTACATCAATCCGGTGAGATCAGAGATGAAGCTAAGAAGAAATTTCTAACTACTTGTCTGCTCGATATGTTGACTCAATATTAATATATCTGGATGTAAAACATAAAATATATGTAGCTTGATCTTGTGCACATGACAGGTGGCGTGGGGCGCAGCGGACAGTTAATTTTTGTCGCAAAACTGGGCTGCATAGAATACGAGAGGCGTACGGATCTCCGAGCGCCGGTCGGCGTCCAGCTGTGGTTTAAGCTAAGCTTTGAGAACAATAATGAGAGACGTATACAGGAAATCGAAACAACTGAATTCTCAAGTTGGACATTAAAATGTCAAACAGTGTATCAAACTTGTGGTCAAACTGAATACAGCGGTGAAGGAACTGTATGCAGAATTAAAGAATTAACTGGAAGATAGTGTGACAGTTTTTCGGTACAAAAATATTTGTTTAGGTTTGCAGTTTAGGCTCATATAAGCTAAATTAGACAAATAACGATTATTAGCAAACGCTTAGAGGCGTAAACGAACTTTTCATAGGCTATGTTGAATTTGACAAACTATAACGTCGCACCCACTAGCGCAAACAAATGATAACCCGCCCATTGACGTACGCTTGCGCTTTTCTGTCTCGCATTGCTCAGTTCTTCTTCAAGACGACGAGGCCTTTGGTTAAAGGGAAACTCAGGTAAAAAAGGGAATTGGTAATAATAGACGTTCTGAAGACGTTTAATCCGAATTTCGCGCTCCATTTATTATCGAAGCAGGCTTCAAATGAACAAGCAAAGCGAAGGGAATAGAGGCCTTATGTTACTCAGGTTGTTGCAAGCTGTAATATTGATAACTATATTTTCCTTTCCTGCTTAAAATGACCAAATTCAAAAACCATTTAAAATTCATGAATATTATTAAATGAAAATCTTAAAATCTTCACTTCCTTCGCATTTTTCGTTGATTTATTGCTTCTTTCAAAGGAAAAATGCACATTTTGGTTCCACGCCATCGAATTGGTTTATGAAGGCCAATTTACTCGATGATCTGAGTTTCCCTTGATACAATATCAGAAAGGAGTATCATGAATTGCCTTGAAATTGCTGTACACATTCTCGTACTAATAATTTCATCCACTTCCGGCAGTGAAACGCCGCCTCCTCAACGATGTCCTTCAAATATTTACAATGAAAATGGACAGATCGTTTCCCCCGGATGGCCCGACGCGTACTTTAACAGTATGAGGTGCTCCTATTATATTCAAGCACTTGATGGATATGTTATCTCATTGAACTTTACTTCATTCAACACTGAATTGTGCTGCGATTACGTTTACCTCTATGATGGACCGGACGAGAGCTCGCCTTTAATTCAAAGGTACCTCACCTGATTCTAATTTTTCATCGCAAATGAATTCATGCTCCACTTAATCAGTAATTACGCATCTTATTTGCTTTTCAACCTCCTACACAATTCATTTTCATTAGGAGATCTGCAATTTGCAGCAAATAGGTCACTGTCAACAGTTGCGCGCATTATGAGGCCGCCGTTTACAGATTATCTGGCACAGAATTCGTCGGTTCAACTTGGACAAGTAAAGGAAGATCTCTGACAGTTCTATTCACGTCGGATAACAACATCGTTGAGCAGGGTTTCATGGCCAATTTTACACAGCAGAGGTTGATTGATCCCTGCTCCAAAATTTCGTGCCATAATGGAGGGACGTGCGTAACGGATGGAAACAATCCTGAGTGCAAGTGCACTGCATGTTACACGGGCGAGTTTTGCGAGGTACGTTTGCGTCTGATCTTTTTTAAGTTTTATGTGCACAACATAGTTGCACAGGTGAAATAAATTTGGTTCATTTCACGGAGAATTGTCCTTTTTATTTCACGGGCACTATGTTGTGTCCTTCACTTAAGAGCAACGTAGGATCAAATGACTTTCAGCGCACTACGCTATTCCAACGGGTCCCTTTTTGCTATTCGACTATAATAGTGCGGTGCGATGTAGAGCGGTAACGTGCGCAGTTATCAAGAAAGCTACCATTATTCTTGGTAATTGTGTGCTTATTACCTTCCGACACGGCGTTGCTACAAAATATATACATGATACGGAGGAGATTCAAAGCAACGTTGAAGGTCTGCTTATCGCCCTTGCTTTTTTAGATATCAAAACCTAACCCATGCTCGAACTCTTCTGGTATGTGCCAAAATGGAGGAACATGCGTCTTCGACAACGCAACCTGTAGCGATGCGAGTTGCCAGTGCGCAGCTAGCTTCAGTGGACCGTTTTGTAATCAGCACACCTCGTGACGACAATCGCACTATACCTTTGTTTGATATTCTCTTCTTTTCATATTTTTCATTAGTTGTCAATGCATTAATGGTGATCATTCTTCAATTTTTTGTGTCAGCAATAAATTTTCATACGGCTCTCTGCGTTGTGAGTTATAGTTAAAACTAATAAAAAGGGGTTCATCGTCATGTCATACGGTTCTGTCTGCTTCGTCTCGTTTTTTGGGCTAATTCAATTGATAATGATTTCAACCAAGATAAAATATTTGCAGGGAAGTCATGCTGCGGGGTCCTAAACATCGCATTCACATTTCCCGCTTCACTTGCTCGATCACAAATGTTGGTCACTGATAATTTTTATTTATGAGTAAAGATCAGATTATTTACTCATTTTGACTGGTTTCGTCACTTTATGCCCAGCAAAGCAATGGAGCAAATGATGTTTCTTTAGAGTGCTTCATAATTATGCCATGTATATAGAAAGTGCTCTGCCCACAAACATAAAGTGAATGACAGAGACAGCCCGGCTAATAGCATTTTACAATTTTAACCACAAATCAATTTACCCTGGATTTACTTGTCTCAGTTGTAACATCACGTCTGCAGAGTTTGCTGCGGTTGACAAAGTTGCTTGGCGACGAACATTTCTCAGCAATTAGTCAAAAATTGAACTGTCTTTAAAATTGGTACATTTTATGAAAACAATTGAAGCCGAGCATAACTCAAAGGCAAAGCGTTAGACCAATCAAAGAATCGAGTTCTAATGAGCTGGACAATAATTGCATATTAAAGTGTACAGAAGGAATTGTTTAAAGAAAAATTGTTAGTTGGCTGCATTGTAATTTACAGTCGTGATTGCTCATCACTAGGCCGCATCTTTGAGAGTCATGCAAGAAAGATAGTAGCGCAAGCTTCCCTCTGTTATAATAACGTGAAAATTCTATGAGGAAGAGTTTGCTGTTAAAATGGAACATGAGTGATACAAAGGTATCTGCCTCTTACTCATCCGTAAATTGCCGCAGTCACTTGCAGTATTGTTTCCGTATTGCCTTACATACGAACAATTCAGTTTTAACTATTCTCTCTCTCTCTGCCATTCTCATACCAATATGAACTTACTGTTCATAATATTAGGCGCTTGCGGCATTATCACCAACGGAATAATAATATTTGTTATTTTGAGGACAGAGAACAGTAGGAAGAACTACGTTCAGTTCGCACTGTTGGCTGCTTGCAATTGCCTCATTTCAATTGCATACTTTGACGGTGGCATTCGAGAAGAGTATCCAAACGTTACGTCGATAAAGTGTCTGATGACTGGCTACAACTTATGGTGTCCTCTAATAGGCACTTATGGGGTATCAATAATGCACATTCTCATGAGCATTGAAAGGTTAACGGCGATCGCTGCTCCTTTGTGGTACTCTGTTTATTGGCACGGAGTTGTGGTTCGAACGATTCGTTGGGCAACCCTTTCAGTTTACACATTTGGAGGCACATTAGGTAAGGCCCTCTGCCACATCAACTTCCGTAAGATCAAATGAGGGCGCGACCCACCGCCTCAAGTGGTCGAAGAGGTATCATGATTATTACAGAGACGTTAGCGATTTTTTGCTATTTGTATGCAAAAACAGTCTGTTACATGCAAGCTTTCTTAGACCAACATAGTCATGTTCTCCCCTTTACTATGAAAATTTTGCCTCTTTAGAGTCGAAGAGACATAGCAGCAGCCCCCTTTGATCATTAAATGATAGTAACAGTACAGTTGCATCCTTTCGGAATGTTCGCTGCGGCTTTTCTATTTCGAGAGGGCTTAAATTCAAATGGTATCTTCGAGAACAGTACCATTGTTTGCAACGTTGATGTATTCGGTGAAAGTATGAATTTCATGGTTATGTTATATATTATCTGCACCTGTCTTGGATTTGCATTCAATTGCGCCTCTTATTTGGCACTGAAACGCGCGCACAGCAATCTCGTGGAAGATATCTTCAAATTGCGCGCTGTAGCCGCTGTGTCAGCCTTGGCCGTTCTTCTAATATCTATTCCTTGTAAGTAGGATTGAATATTTAGTTACAGCTCTCCAACTGCCAATTTTGCTGTGGTCAAATGCAGTAGTGGGAAGATCGACAGAACACGCCACTCTATTAAAGCCTTGTCAGAGTGCATTTTCTGGCTAATCGATAGCCTGTAAATTGTCATTACAACATGCCCATACTACCCCATTGAGAAACAATATCCCTGCCCCCTTGCAGAGATCTGTTTGAGGCGCAAAAATTAAAGACAAGATATTTAAATTGCGTCCCCGGATATCACGCGCTTAGATGTATGCCTTTGCTGTTTTACTGATTTTGAGCAATGCACCGCTGCTCTCGTACTCCCATGATTGTTATCTAATTTTTTGCGAATTAATCGCAGTCCATGCCAGTCGAATTCTTTGACGATAATTTCTTAAATTGCAAATGTCACTGAAGTATTATGTCATTTTTATTTCGACGATAAGATGATTCATTTTGCAGCCCTTTGCTTTGAACTAGTGCCGGAAGATTCGACCGACTTTGGCCTCCTTGCCATTTACAGTCTTGCGCTAATCAACAGTTCAGTAAGTTTGCCGTTTTACATCGTTCTCTGGCCAAAATTTCGTCAAATGCTGCTCGCAGCAATTAAATGCTCATTTGTTAAGACGAATACTATCAATGTTGTCCCTCTGCCAGCGAAGTGAGCAGCGGCTGCAGCATTTTTGCTGCCAATGATAATGTGATTGCGATCGCGATGCTAAATTTACAGTGACGGTAATGTATGACTACGACAGTGTACGTTGGATATCGTCGCCGAATAAATTTTTAACAGAGTTTCAAGCATTATATAACTCATCCTATACAAAACAGACTTTCGCACGCGTAAACAGGCGTGGCGATGGGCTTTGGATTGTGCAGTCAACGCGCTGAGTAGATTATCTATAGTCAGATGCCGTTTGTCTTCTGACGCTCGTCAAACGGATATCCTCGGCGTCGGACTCTATCGTTACTACGGGCAAATAGCGCCTTGGCAGTTTTCGTACAATATTTCTAGGAAGAAGTTTCTGCAGCATGAGCAGGATTTCATTGCGAAAGTTCTTGCTGCACATGCAGTACAAGAAGAAGTTGCTTGCCTTGCCCGTGATCATCAAGCTGAAATAAAACATTTGCTGTCAGAAAAATGTGATTTATCAGCGGTAAATTAATCGGAACGATGAAAAGTTTAGACAGAACAGCTACCGTATTTAATGATTATCTGCCATTCGAGCATGCTAAAGCAGATGATAGCCCATTTCCACTTAAACAGGACTCTTTCCAAAACAAACAGAACACTTTCAAATCATATTTGATATTTTGTTGAATTTTTCAAAGAAAACTGGCCATTACCGTTTGAAAAATGTCCGTTTTGAAAATTAAAAATGGTACAGATAGGAAGCCGTTAGCAAATTGAGCTATCGTAAAAGTTTATTATTCTCCATAGGCTCTAAAATCATTCCAAAACTGGGAACCACAGAGTAAAAAGCATCACATGGGACATAAATAGCTCCGGCTCCATACGATACATTTTACTACTACACTACCCTTAAAGACTGTTACCTGTTACACAAGCAGGTAATATTATTGAGAAAGAAGATCGTTTCGATGCGTGTGTCTTGGTTGAACAATTGCCACAGGTAGACAATTGCTGGCAGTCCCTGTGTCAGGGTATAGCTCGTCACAATCGTGACGACAATTACGGTTATTCGTCGTTCCTGTCTCAACAGCAGGGTGACGTCTCGTCGCCACTTTGACTCCCCTGAAATATTTTTTCGTTTCATGGCGTCTCGAAGAATATAAGGTTCGATGCACAGTACTCTGATAATAATATGCATTACTGATATTTACGGCATTTTCGATTTAAAAACCACTGAAGCCAACTGTTCAGTGAACTAATAATGGACATCGGGCGTCGAGGAAAGTTCGAAGAAGCGTCTCATTATCATTGTATATTTAAATTACCTAATAGAAATTCTTTGTATTCAACAAAATAACATAAATCAAGAACCATATCATAATATTAATAGAATAGGGCTAGCCTGATGTCGTCGGAGAAGTCGTAAAGTGATCATTAGTTAGCAATGGTATGATTTGAACATTACCCTATTACTATTCTATCCATATGATTGCTGTATCATTAGCTGGCTATGACATCATATCACTTTTAGTGCAAGAATTCTTCATTTAATCTGAGATGGTAAGCTCGGATAAAAGCTCATCTCTGTTTCAGTACTTGGTCAAACTGAAGCAGACTCGCCGCCAGTATCCATCCCGTATCTCAGTCGTCTAACTGAACGGCCGTATTTACAATCAAACCGTCCTAGCTAGCTCACCATTCTCCCGTCTTAATTCCCTCGCCTCCTTATTAGCCAATGGTTCAACCGTCACAACAGTCCCGCAACCAAACTTTGTGTCCAATCGCCTCGATAGATGTCTGCTCCAGTATTAGCAACTTATATTTTTAAAGAATAACTCACCTCTGATCAATGGCTGCGCTTTTCTTTTGTGTAGCTGGTAAAGAAGCACGATGTTGAGGCAGGCGACGGCCGTGATTGGAATGACACCGACAATGAAAGCGCTGAAAACCGAACTGAACCGGATCAAGTTTTTGAAGAACACCGAGTGGGGATTTGTCAGGTTGCTCGAGTTGTGCGGCCATGCTTTGGTAACGTCCACACATACATGAATTAAAATCTGCAATTTTAATAGATTCGTTCAGTGCGTCAGGCAATTAGAACTTGCAAAAGTTTAAATCAGTACTCTACGTTTAGCGCTAATTTTGCTCTAATTTCAAGATGCAGCTGAAATCGGTGCGCAAGCATTGAATTATTGAATTATTGATTTGCAACATTGCTCTTCACCTGCTTTGCGCGATCGCATGCCATTCGCACGAAAGTGGAGCAGTCGAAAGCGAAATGGTGATAGGCGGTGAGCAGGCCGGTCGCTGTGATGACTACCAGAAATAACATGACCATTGTCTGCCGGTTCCAATACATACGCGAGCGCAGGGGCGATCGAATGCCATGCAGACGTTCTATCGTGACGGCAAAGATCAGCCTATGAAATTCAACTGAATACATTCAAAAAGGATAAAGTGACGTCGCTTGAATTCTTTAATTTTCACTATTTGCGGGCTCATACCGGTTCAAGTTGCTGTTGGATAGTAAGCCGTATCAGTTTGAATGAGACGACAGTCTCAAAGAGTAAGGCATAACTTTCCGCTCAGTTCGGGCAATTATACTATTAAGGCAATCGCATTAATTATTGCTATTCCGGTGTCACTACCCCTTCAGCAGATTATTTAGAAATGCTAAGAGATACACAATTTTAGCCATCGATAATCATTTAATAATCATTCTTGTCGGTAAAATCCAGCGTAAAATGTTGAATGTACGGTAATTTGATTTGTATGATGCTTCTTTGATAATAGTCAAAAGATGGGACCTTCCGCTCAAATAAATAATAATAAGCAAACGATTTAAATTCTTTAGCAGACAAACACAGTAAAAGCATGCATACTCACCACATAGCCATAGCCAAAAACCAGTTAATAAGCCCATTTAAGTGCATCTTCGAGGCGAAGTAGACTGTGCGAAAGAAGACGCTAGTGGCGAAAAATTCGTGGATTGCCAGTGACTGCGGCAATGAGCATAGTAAGTAGCCAATATCAGCGAACGCAATTCCTGACAGCAAGTCGTTCGCTCGGTTTCGCATATTCTTGCTTAACAACACGCTGAAAGAGACAATACGTGCTGCATTTCAAAGAGCTGTTATATTACTATGAGTTAAAAAATGAGTAAAAAATCCAGCGCACACATAAAGTGGGAATAGTACACATATGCATGCCACGCAGAAAGCTGGAACCGAAGGGGATGGGCAGAGGGAAGTAGAACAACAGGACGTTGCCGATAAAAGTACGCTTATTAAAAGAGATATGCTGCCAATAATTTATGGCAGTCCTCCAAAAGCTGAAGGAGGATTTCAAAAATCACCAATTTCCCTCACGGCCTCCTAGCCTTCACCCATGTTGACGGCAAATTTTCCAGCCAGTCGGAGACCATCAAACGCAATTT
Source organism: Plectus sambesii (assembly GCA_002796945.1). NCBI lineage: Eukaryota > Metazoa > Nematoda > Chromadorea > Plectida > Plectidae > Plectus > Plectus sambesii. The sequence goes on from NIUQ01002621.1 coordinate 18,768, forward strand.
GACTAAAGTGCGCACCTTAAGTTAATTATGCTGCCCAGCACCCCGATGCAGAACTGCGCCGGGAAGATCCATCCCATAAGGATGAACTCTAGACGAGTTGACGCAAACGAAAGTCGCAAGTCTTCCGAACACGCCGTCGCGTTAAGTGTGTTGTTCATCGTCGAAAGAGACGTTCGAGTACGAGAGCACCATTGGACATTAGTGCGATGTAGTAGTGACGCACTCGCAGTGGCGATTTGAATTGTGATTTTGGCATTAAATCAGCCTGCTTACAAAACAATCTCATCAAATATGAACGAATCATCGACCGAACGAAATTGAAGCGTGCCTGCGCCCACTGGGTAATAAATTTTCTCCGCTGACTTTTCACTCGCGGCGCTTATTTCGTCGCCGAGAACATTCAGTGAAAGATTAAAATTGAATATGCGAACTCAGTATTCAACTCAGTTAACATTGCAGGTGGGAAATGCTTCGATTTTCAGAAGTGTTTGTAACATATTAATGTCGATAATGCGCTTTGTTGCACGCAAGAGTGACCTATCGCTTACAAGCGCAGTTAACGGGTTTTTTTCTTTGTCCTCTCGCCTTGAATGCTGATCCCCGATTGGGTGACTGTGCTTTTTAAAATATGCAGTCATGTCATCCGTCCAGTGGCCAGTGCTGAGATGACACGGAGCAATAGATAGCACTGAAATCGATTCTAAACAACGGCACTCTTAAGCTGAAGAGTTTAAAAATTTATAAGCTTCCTCGCTATGTCGAGCTGGCAGTCTAAGAAATCTGACTTTGTATTGTTCCGCTCAGAAGGCCACGTGTATTTACCAATAGGTACACGTTGTTTATCTTGTATGGCCGCATCTTGTTGGACGTTCTCGCGCTGTGCTACTACTGTTCCATACGAATAAATACTGAAATTCATCATCCACGAGGCCAAAGTACTAGCGCATAAGCAACTCCCTCTTCGCTTTCTGCGAAGCTGGTTCAAAGTCATTGATATTCAGTTCTACTAGAAAATTTTTGAAACAAAGTCATTGATATTCAGTTCTACTAGAAAATTTTTGAAATGACTGTGCAAAGCTTTTTTTCCATAGATCGGAGAAATTTTAAAAATAGTTTATGACAAAACGAGTGGTTTCATTATTTTCCATTACAGAACTTTGAGTTAGTAACTTTTCTTTCCGCAATTCATGATTGTAACGAATTGTCAGTGCAGTTGTTTTATCAATGACTTCGACGAACTGATAATTTCAAGATAAATTTCAATTGAACATGAAAACGAGCGGAGCATGTTTTACGATTGCGTTTCTTTCACTGTTCTCATCTGTACGTACAGAAGGCAAGGTGGAGTGTTATGTTGGATCGGAGGCAGCGGTTATGACAACCGAAAAGCATCATCGTCAATGTGATTACGCGTGCGGCATTTACGAACGACTTTTCGACAACGCTACTCAGCTTTACGATCTCAGCGAGTTCTACTTCGACTGCCTACCAAGGTCACTAGACCCCAATGAAATTTGCTTGAACACAGAGGTAAGCAAAATCAAGTCATGGTCGGCGCTTGTGCTTTTCAAAAAAGAAATTGTTTTAATATATAGCTAAAACTTTCCAAATACATATCCTACTGCAGTCATTTATTTCCGTCCTCGTTAAGAAGCATATTAATGATTGTCTCTCCTAAACACACAAAACACGGTACACTTGTTTTATCGGTCAGTTTAAATTCTTCTGCAGGAGTTGTACCGATAGCATCACGTCACCTACACTAGTTAAAAGATTATCTCATACAATCCAGATTCTATAGGACAGACCGTCGACCGTTCGATATGAATCGTCTATACACGAACTGACTACGCTAGCTCCGGAAATACTTTGGGAAGATGCATGGAAAGTTGCTACTGGACCGATAGGTAAAGTGATGTGCTGCAATCTGCCCGACAAGAGGGGCTCGCCGAACGGCTGTGAACCGATTTCATACCATCGCAAACCACCCAAGTGCCTGGCATGGTACGACCGACCGAACAAGCTGCACATTTGGCGAATATCGACTAAGGGTAAGGAGTAAAGTTATTTCAGTTATTTCACAGAGGACTAAAAATGCACTGATATTTTTAGTATAGGCAGACTGGGCCACTGAATGTTACGGTACAGTAAATTGTCAACATAGTAAAGCGGGATTCAAGCTTCATCTGAGGGGCTGAGTTTGGTGCAGCGCGGCATAAGCTTGCCAAGAATAAATGATATCCTTCTTGGTCATTGTGCAAGCTTAGGCTTAACACTGCGGCATCAGTACCAATCAAAGTATAATTATCAGCAATCAAAACTTAATCGACTAGAAAGAGATATTACTTTATATATCTAAACTAGGCTCATAGCCCGATTATGAATGTAACGCTAAAAGTCGGCAACCTGTTACTCCACATGCCGATAGTGCAGCGAAAGATCACTATATTCGCTTCCCCATAACGCGATAGGATCCCACGAATGCAGCGGTTCAAACCTTACCATACACAATCAGCTCCAGAAAATGCTTCTTAAAAACAGTAATGCGCTGTTTTTCCGCATTCGGGCATATGCAATAAGA
>NIUQ01002622.1:0-21347 GCA_002796945.1 Plectus sambesii
CGTATTCTCTGTAACCAAGCGCTTGAATGCAACCATCGCAATTCAACTGATTTCACGCCGAATACAACGTTTCGTTTTTTGAATAGCTTGGCCCATAATAGTCCAGATTAGCTGAAACTTGGCATAAATAATCTAAAGATATAGGGGTTTTGTTTGAAAAAAGAATTATTGAATTCGGGCATGGCGTTGTCAAGATATGGCCAGGCAAACATAATCACTCATTTTCCAGCGAATTGCATGCGAAGCCAGTAACCGTACCTTCACGATTCCTTGAAAATGAGTGCCTATGTTTGCAAGGCCGTATCTTAACAACGCCCTGACCGAATTCAATAATTCTTTTTTCAAACGAAAACCCAATTTCTATAGATTATTTATGCCAAGTTTCAGCTCATCTGGATCATTCTGGGCCAAGCTATTCAAAAAACAAATAGTCGCATTTCGTTGGGCACAGCCTGTTATTATATAAAAATGGGTACCTCTCATAAAACTCTTGTAACTCCCTTCAAACTTATCTGTTTGAGCTGGACATGGTACCAAACAAAATCCTAGTTTTCTATGAATCTAACAAAACAGGAATCAAGTAAATCGGACAACTTTAACAAAAGTTATTCAAGAAACAAATGGGTCAGATTAAATTGGCTCACCCTGTAGAAGTTCAAATACACATAGTTCCAACGACCGCTCTGCTTAGTATATGGCAGTGCTTCTGGGTGAGTCTCGCTTCAATACTGGCTACTTCCTCTACCTCCCGTTCGACAGCGGTCTGAAAAGTTCGATCCAAATATCACGTTTTACTTGTGTCTGAAAAGGTCTGTTTTCTGCAATATTCAATGAAAACTTTATTTAATGCAATTTATTCACGCATCCTCCCTACTGAAACCGAGTGAGCCTGTCGCCTGACATTCACCTAAAATTAAATGTAGTCGCTGCGGTGACTGTACACATAAGGATTACGATGGAGCCGTATCATCCAATCAATAAGCAACACTAATAATGAGAGATTCAGAAAAATTTTACGGCCAAGTATATAACCGGCAAAAACTTGTAATAATAAGATCAATATACCAATGAATATTATTGGCAGTTGCAACTGTTCTGACAATTTGCTCATTCTCTGCATATTGCTCGAAATCATACAGGAAACGAAATAAAGCGAGATTTGAATTTCATTACAAGCACTTTTTATTTGGAGTTAACGGGGATACCAAATACTGAAAATTTTAGCACGAAACGAGCATTTAGCGAGGAGTAACTCGGAAAAATGAGATTAATTTTATTCAAATGCGTGTCCAGATGTTTTCTTTTGATACCAAATCATGCTATTACGCGTTTGGCTCGCGTCATTTTGTTGCTTATGAATTTTCCATAAAGTTTTAATAAAGAGTGCGTGCATGGAAAAGGTGAAAAATCGGTCTCTGTAGGGATTATGTGATGATTATTGCTTTAAATTGCGAACATTTTTGAAAAACCTGAGCCTTGTAGAACAGTGAAAGAATGAGCTGCGCATTCTTGATTTATGACAGTGACGCGTATGACAAGTTTCATCGTTGCTGAAATTTCCAAGTATGTGCCAACGTTAGTTGATTGCATGCGTTGCGGTGTAGCGGCGGCAAATTGAAAACAACGTTCTTAGAAAGTCAGTCATCACGGGCGAGGATTTCTACCTCAAAACCTGAACCGAGCTCGATAATATAAAGAGCAAAGTACAGAAGAACAACTGCAACGGGAGCACAATCGGCGCGCGACCAATGATACGTTATTATCACAGATGGATATCGCGCAGCGTCAAGTTTCAAAGTGTCGCACAACGACAATTGCAGCGTACGAGAACGATACGCCCCACTTTCTGGATTGCGTTATAACATGCCACACGCGCATGCACATGATACTGTAAAAAATCAACGCATGCGCATGTGGCGTGTTATAACGCAATTCGGAAAGTGGGGCGTATCGTTCTCGTACGGATGGAACAACAACAAATGGTCACCATGATTTACGAACAACAAGCACGCAGCACAAAATAGTCAAAAATTTATTCCAAATCATTTTGAGTGAGAACGCAATAACGACAACAACGAAAACTCGTAAGAGCTCGAACAAGAAGCAGAATTCAAAAAGAAGAAGACAAAAGACGACGAAGCGATCGGTGCCTAGCCCCCACCTAAGAAGATCATTTGGGAAAGAGCGGTGAAGGATGAAGTTGAACATAGAGCGCGACGGTGCAATTGCATAAAGGCGCGTGCCAAAGTGCCTAACAGCGGTAGGTTTACATTTATCATCACTATACGAAACATAGGGGCGCTTAATAAGGGTAAGGAGGCTATGCCCCTATGTTTTGTATGGTGATGATAATGTAAACCTACTGCTGTTAGACGCAAATATGCCGTTGGCAAAAAGGAACCGAACGCTTAGAGTTCGATACGTTCGTCGGTGGGTTCTTCGTCGGTCGCTCTTTTCGTTTCGTCACCCGCGTCTTGTTCCTCTGGTTGTTCTTCAGGCGTTTCGGGTGATTCTTCAGTCTTCTGTTCATCTTCTTCCGTCTTCTGCTCGGCGTCTTCAGTGGCAGAATCGGTCTTTGCGTCCGAGTCGGCCGTCTCCTTTTCGCTCTTCTCCGTCGTCTCGCCCGTTTCCTCTTTGGTCGCGTTCGACGTCGTCGTCGTGTTCTTCGCCTTTGGCGGCTTCGCGTACTTAGCCTTGTTCAGCAAGTATTTCATTTCGCGATCGAGCGCTTTCACCTATAAGTGATATCATTCGGTATTCATCGGCTGACCACGAACTAACAGAACACTAAGTAAACGCAGTTTCAAATTGATAACTAACTATTATGGCGATAACGGATATTTCCAAACCAAAAAGCATACTTTCAAGCCAAATTAACATGAAAAACGACTATTACAGTGGAAATGGTATACAAAAATAGCTTCGCAAGATCCGGCATTAGCGATCCAACGCGATATTCATTTCATTTGAAGGCAAAAAGGCAAAATGACCCACCTTCTCCGCCACATCGGTGATAGTGTAAGCGGGTTTTTCGTGTCCCTTCAGCTTCTCTTGTTCTTCGCGTTTCTCGTCCCACCACGCCTAAAGCAAAAAGGGCGCTAGAAAATGATGAAGAAAGGGAGAATGGTTTGAGTTCTGACCTGCGACTCGTTGACGAGCTTCTCGAGCACATTCATCTCCGTCTCGGTGAAGATTTGCAGGTCGGCGGTAAGGTTCCTTATGCCGCGTAGGAATGTCGACGAATGGTTGAGCATTTGTGTTATCGCCTCAACCGCGCGCGGTCGGTCCTGCAACGAAAGAGTCGTCGTCAATCAGAGAGAGGGTTTAGGAAAGTGATGATTTACGAAGTGTAATCGCAAACTATTGGTTAATTTTAAAAAGGAAAACATTGTCCAATAATGTCTGTTGCGCTCAGATGCCAAAGAATAAAGATGATTCGCGCTATTACAATCAAGCCCTTGTTTAATTATGAAAGCATCGATTTCAATAAATTCATCGCCCCAAAACAGCGAAATTTAGTCGTACCGTGGCCTGATCGCGCCTGTAGAAGACCTCTTTGGTGGCAGTCTTGAGCGTCTTCAACCGCTCTTCAAACTCCTCCGTTTTCGTGTCGGGACCAGTCTCGCCATCCATCCATTCGCGAACGATGTTGAGCTGTTTGTTGATTTCTTCGCGCTCCTCCTCCGTGCTCAAAGATTGGTACTCTTCCTGTTCCAGCTTGTCGCCCATGTCGTAGACGAACGCCTCGAGGGCATTCTGCGCGCCCTCGCGCTTCGCCTTCTCCGCCTCGGCGTTGTCGAAGTCGGACAATCTGCAACGGTGATCTGCATAAGACGGCAGAAGACATTTTTGTTCACTTTCTCTACAGGCTCAGAAAGGATTTAAGTCTATCCAGATATTTTCAGGATACCTCTTTTCTGGATACTTCTCATATTTCATGGATATATTCAAAGATTTTCTGGATGCTCCTCACATTTCATGGACATATTCAAAGATCTCCTGGATATCTCTCATGGATTATGGCTAGGATATCCTGAGCATATCCGGAAGATTTCTGAATGGCCTCTCCAGAAATATTCCACGCCCTACGCCAAAGGCTTGCCGTTTCCCACGCCCCGCTCGTCCCCGCTTAAGACCAATAAGTTCCACCACTCAACATAGCCTCGCGTCGGTGACGCAGCAGACACACAACGAATTCATTATCCTATTCAAGAAAGCGACGTATACGACCACGAATGTCAGTCCCATCTCACCTCCCACTCACATCAACCTGATAAACATGGCTGTACAAACAGAACGCATAAGTCAGCAAGCGTACCGCTTCCTAGCCGCCTTGCGCTCAGAGTCGGTCATGTTGACAATGTCCATGGACGATTCCTCCACCTTCAGCGGCACTTTGACCGTTTGCGGTTTCACTTCGACCGTCTTGTTAGCCGTCTCTGTCTGCAACAGCGAAAAGACGGTCAACGCTAAAGGCGCCAAACGCAACTACCGTATTATCAGCTTTGGGGCTGTCGTCCGATTTTGAAGACTTTTCTTCTTTCTTGTCCTTTTTCTTTTTCTTGTCCTTCTTATCCTTCTGAAATGATTCGACGATAAAGACGCATAAACGAAGATGTTCAGTGCAAATTGGTGCACTTAGGTCGAGCAATAATTTGCGGTGAGAGGATAGTTTCGGAGAGAATATTCTGTTTACATTGTTCATGAAACTAAACGAAGAAGAAAAAGCTCATTGTTCGTCGTAGCGTTAAAACTCTTCAAAAAAGGCTCGCATTCAAATTTTTCCTATCGACAGGGAATATTTAATAGACGGAAATCGACTATTCATTGATGCGTGACGACTAAATTGAATTTAATGCAAAGATAGGCAAAAAACATACATCGGCGTCCTCTTTCTTGTCTTCTCGAGTAGGGGCGTCAGTTTCTTCCTTCTTAGCTTCTTCCTTCTCCACCTTCTCCTCCTTCTTCTCCTCGCCTTCAGCCGGCTGCTTCTCATCCTTCTTGTCTTTGTCTTCACCGTCCTTCTCTGCTTCTTTTCCACTGAAGAAACCGCTGATCTTTCCAGCGATTGCTAAATGAGAACAGTCAAACGTGAGCGTGAAGACAAAGCAGAGCGATGCACACTTACAGGCAAAAGCTGACTCTTCCTCCTTCACCGGCCGTTCGATCACCACTTCTGTCTGAAAATGAAGCGATGTAATGATACTGATAATAAGAATGATAAGACCACCACTAGTTTCGACGTAATGAATATAAATGTATTCGGCACATTCCTACATCGAAAATCGTTAAAAACATGATATAATTAATGAAATGGTACGTTAAAAAAGCACTTAAAGAAGATGTACATATCAACATGCACATTAATAGCAACACACGAGAGAGCGCCAAAACAGTTTAAATTTACGAATCGATCGTTTATTTCACTGAAAGCGCGCAAGATGACTTACCGCTTCGACGTGAATGATGCCGCTGTCATCGAGGCGGAAGTGAGCCTTGACGCCTTTGAACTCGACGCCCTCGCCTTCGTTGGCGGCGATCGCTTCGGCGATACCGGTCAAGTCCACTCGGCTGATGTTCAATTCTCCGAAATGGCTGCAATGGCGAACGAACGTTAAAAAGGTGTTCACAGAATATATAAAAAAGTTAAAGTATTTCTCTTAATATTCCTAGATATTGTTAAGATTACCAATATTACTAACGCTCAATGTATACTTTCATTGCTTGAAAACATTATTTAATTGATGCAGAAATTGTACGATGAGTAAGCCTGTTTTGTGTATGCAATTGAGCTATATTAAAACCCTTTGTGCCGTTAAAACTGACACAATAATACATATTATTTAGCAATTTAGGTATGATAAGGACTCTTAATTCAATGCTATAACTGTAACGCTCTTCCAATGGTGCAAACTTCGATGTTACACGACCAAATAAGACGATATTATGCTTAATATTCTAAATGATACGCCTTCCTTGGGAATCGTAAACATAACCTCAGACACTTTTGAACAAGCTGAAAGTTGCAAGAATATTACTTTTCATAATCAAACTTTACGGCAACCTGCGGGAGATGTCCCCTTACAAGAACATCAATAAATACTTCTAGTCGCGACTAGCGACGATTACCCTCAGACAAGTCACGAAGAAAGCTAATAAACGGTGCGCTATAAGCAATCGCGCGCGCTTCGCAACCTAAATAAGAATAATTAAAAGATACTCGCCTCAGTTGCTCGGCTGACATAAATTTCAGATCGCCATAGTTGAGCGCGAACTCAAAGTCCTTCGTGTGCTTCGCGAACGTCAGCATCTTCTTGGCTGGGTAGGGCGCCTTGTGGCCGTAGATCACGCGGTGGATGATGCGCGGCTTGTCTACTTCTTCCTCTTCTTTCTCTGCTTGCTTCTTGAAGTCCACCTGCAACACATCAATTAGCAAAATATAACTAGTGTTCATCACAATTGTCACTATGTCTTACTCGAAAGCTAAACGTCACACTTATTCTCTTTTGATAAAATGAAATAATCAGTATAGTGCCTAATCAAAAAGTAGCGTATATTACCAATAATGTTCGCTTTTTCATCAAAAATTCATTTAGCAGCACAATAATGAACACAAATGAAAGCAAAAACATTTCCGAGAAAAGGCGTTAAGAGTAAGAGCTCTTAAAGACACTTACTTGAATCGGGAACAAGTTGATCTCCTTGGCGACGAACTTCTTGACCTTGAAGCCCTTGCTCAAGTGGGCCGCCTGATAAACGGCGCCCATGGCGATCGCCTCATCCGTATTCAGGAACTTGGCCAATTCCTTACTGCAACTATGTTATTAAGAACAATCAAACATCAAAGCTCACAAAAAATGTTCCTCATCAGCGACATATTGTATTTCGAAAAATAGATGCTACGGACGTTTATTATTTCATCTTAGGCTTAAGGGGGGCTATTTAAATGAAATACGGTAGGTCAAAAAAGGCTTTCGATGCGTCATCGCCACATTTAGTGCACTCAATCATAGTAAACGCAAATTGTTTCTTTCGTTCAAGAGTTAAATTACTCGTAAACTAAATCAAACGAAAGTAAAACTTTAAACTGGAGAATAATCCTACTGCGCTCCAGATAGTTTTATTCAACTGTTTCAACATTTGAAGGCAGGGAATCGGACACAACTGATCTTTTACGAGCGCAACTCAATGGGGCTGTAGCTCAGGGGTAGAGCGCGCGCTTAGCATGCGCGAGGTCTGGGGTTCGATTCCCTACAGCTCCAGAAATTTTTTGTTGCTTTAGAAAATTTTGGGAACTTTATAGAGCAAAAAGTGCGCTGGATTGTTACAACTGCTAGGGTTCGTTGAGATAGCTAATCTTTCTTCAACTCGCAATTGGTACATTTGCAACTTATCATCACCATTTTTAACAAAAACAAATACGGCTGAGAGAAAAAGTAACTGGAGCTGTAGGGAATAGAACCCCAGACCTCGCGCATGCTAAGCGCGCGCTCTACCCCTGAGCTACAGCCCCGTTATATACCGGCCCTGGGACACTTCTTTTCACCCTGAAACTACTTGTAACATTAAGAACATCATTAAAATTGGCCGATTCCACGCCGCCTGCGTAAATCTAAGTCGTGAGGTTACGTATATTCGCTATCATTTCATTAAGTAAGGCTTAAACCATAGCATGCGATATGCAACCGGCTGAAATCTCATCACCCCTCAAAGATGCGAAAAGGCAAGGTAACGAAAAAGTCAAAAAAGCCATTTAAAAAACTCACCCGCCGAGAGCGGCTTGGAGCTTTTCCTGGACCTTTGGAACACGAGTGCCAGCGCCGAGGAGCACGACCTGGTCGACTTGGTCGACGCTCATCTCGGCCATCTTCAGGGCGTCGAGGACGGGCTGCTTGACACGCTCGAACAGATCCTCGTTCATCGCTATCAACTCCTCACGCGTCACTTTCAGTCGGAAGTCGTAGTCCTCGTGCACATTCTCAATCTGCGCGATGTGGTCCACGTTCGCTGAGAGCACCTGAAATGTGTTTCGATTTATACCACGTTTTGTAACTTGACAATGCGGGGAATCGATAGAAGCTTGTGAGCTTATTCACGTTTATTACGGTCAAGACAACATTATACTAGACGTAGAGAAGGGGAGTTGTTCTATTTCAAATTAAATAGCGACATTTTCTATTTCAAAGAGGGCTTGTTTCAATTCATATACGAAAGTTTCTAGTCAAATTGATGTTAAAATGTTTTTTTTGATTTCTCAAGCGTTCTCTTTGCAGCGAAAAGTGCCATTATTAAAATGCAAATAGTCTAAATGAAAATACCAACCTGCTTGATGCGTTCAGCTTCCTTGAAGAGTTTGGCCATGGCGCGCGGGCTGTCAGCCACTTCGACGTTGAATTTCTTGGCTTCGCGCAACGCCTTGAGGAGATGGTCGCGCATACGGAGAGATATCTCCAGGCCGCCGAGAGTGCGATCATAACCAACTCCGAGTGTGGTCATCTGCGGGTACTTTTCGCTGCTCGACTTGTCCTTCACAATCTGTAATCATTTGTATAAATGTCTATTATCGTACTAATATATTTATATAATATCGCAATCGACACTTCCACATTTTATACAATTAAATCACTACAATCGACTCGATATATGGGAAAATGTTATTTGAGCAACGATATGTCTACCTGGTACTCGAAGATGGTAGCCGTCGTCTTAGTCGCGCCCATGTCGAAGATCAGAAGCGTCTGCGACTTCTCCGTGAACTCTTTCATGCGGAACACGCCGTAGTTCAAGCCGGCCGCCGTGTTGTCGTTCACCAACTGCAATTAACGCTCCTATACTACCCAGTAATACAGCATTCTATCGCCACGTCTCTTCTCATTACAACTATCCATTTAATCTCCAAAGCAGCGAGTATGATTCAAAAATTTGTACAAAAACAGGAACTTGCCATAGGCTTCAAAATCATGATCGAAACTGCTTCGATCATATTTAACCTAGGGTTGTAACGGGGACGGGGAATTTCGGGGACGGGGACAAATTCAGATTTCGGGGACGGGGAATTCTCCGTCCCCGTTACAACCCTAATTTAAGCTATAAGATTTGCAAGTTTCTGAAATATGCTCGACGTAGGATAGAATGAAACAAACCGCAAATCTGCTCTTAATAGAGAGTAGACAAGCGCAAAGCTGCCAGATGCATTCATTTCTCATTCATTATTGCACTCTTTTCAATCAAGATCAAACCAATAACAAAAGTAAAGTCGCAGTCAGTCTGGTACGCCGCACATTCGCAAAAAAGACACAAACCTGCAGAAGATTGAGTCCAGCAAGTTCAGCTGCAGCGGCCATAGCGCGTCGTTCTGCCTGGTTGAAGTAAGGGGGGACGGTGATGACGACATCCTTAACGGGCTGCTCGGCAAACTTCTCCGTCATCTTGCGAGCCTCCGACAAGATCATCGCTATCAGCGTCTCAGGGGAGTAGTGCTCGCCGCTAAAATCGACAAATTTGTCATCGAGTAATGGGAGATATGATTAAATCAGTGAAAGGTGGAAAATGTAGGGTTTTTCATAATGATTCGTCTGTTTTGCATTAAAATTCGTCAAAATAGCGATAGGATTGAACGAAAGAGCGACAAAATTGTATACGAAGATCACGAATAGTGAAGATAGACCCTATAAAGTGATGGCTTAATTCCTTACTTCACCTCTGCATGCATTTTATAACAGCGATATGTATGTTTCGATTAATAGAGGCGGTTAAAAGTTCGGAAAACTCAGATATCACATCACATAATCAATCAAACGCAAGAAGCAGCCTATATTAAAATAAAACTCAATAATAGTGAATAATTGAACAGAGGGAAAGTTATAAAATGATAAAAACTCTACCTCTTCGTTTCGAACATGACAGTGCCGCGATTGTCATCCGGTCTAGTTTTGTAGAAAGGAAAGCGCTTTTGATGAAGATGAACGATGGGATTATCAAATTTCTTGCCAAGCAAGTCGACCAAGTGCATGTAGGTTTGATCAGGCGTTCGAATCCCCTAAAATAGACGCTTATTTCCTTATTATTGCCGTATAATATCATTTAGAAAAACGGTACTGTGTCAATATTCTTAAAAGGAGAACTACGGTCACCTCTAATTGAATGGAATGACCGTATATTGTCCTCAGTTATGAAAAGCTGGCCGCGAATGAAATGTTTATATTTTAATTAACTTAATGCTAAGTAGCTTGTCATATGTGGCTGAAGACAATATTCATTATGATTGTAGGTGACTGCACTTAAAGCTTTAAGCACTCTCTTATTTTCACTGTATACTCGGAATGTTCGTCGCCTTAGATGCTGCTTACAAAACCGGCTCTTAATCGAATTAGTTAGTCTACAGACAGAGCGCGTAGCAGTCAAAAACGCTCCGCAGTGGAGCGAATAAAAGTGGGGAAACTGACCGCAGCCGCTGCGGCGTCAGAGAAGGCACGCTCCTCGCCCTTGATGGCGACAATTGAATGCGTCTTGCGATGCGATTCTCGATTGAGCACTATTTCCATCGGCATGCCAGGCTTTACCAATCCGATCTTCATGAATTGACTGCCCAAGTCAATTGACATTGCCGCTAGCGCAGCATCTTAATGAATAAACGAATTAGCTCTATTGCGATGAATTGTATATTTGCTCACGATCGGGACGCATATCAAAAAATTTTGACTAATAATCGAGTGGCAACTCATAGGTTGCCTAACTTTCAACATGTTGGATACAAAGATGCTCGAAGTTGGATGTGATTTTCAAAACCTTGCTTTGTTTTGCACTGATCTACGCTGTTGTGTCTAGTTCAAATTAAATTTCAAATCAATTATTTAGCATCACTTTTGATTGTTTATTTTGGCCTAACATATCAGTGTAGCCGTTTTAATACAATAAATTTATAAGATAAATTACACATACAATAAATTTCTAGTAGTTTTCTCATAAAGATAATCTATAAACTATATATAGCGATACTCGATGGAGTTATATGAACATAGAAAGCGAAAAGGCAAAGGTCAAACTCACCAGAAAACGGCAGATAAGCCGATAAAGCAATGACCGCCAATGAAACAAGTAAATTCATCGCTGCGTAATAAATTGAGCATGCAGCGGCGCTAGAATGTGTCCCAATAAATTACTTCCTCGCCTCCCACTGGCAAAGCACCCGTAAAAACAACGTTAACGCAAAGAGGGGAAGATAGTCGGTGCGAACTTTCACTCTCTCGCGGTCGCAATAACGACGTGGCCCATCCCAGCAGCACGACGTCAGCATAATTACGGTATTTCAATGTATAACTGCAATGAAACTGTTTCGAGACCCAACCACGACTGAAGGTGTAGTTATTCAAAGAGAAATATTTAACATTTATTGCATTTCTCAAATAAACCATCGTAAATCAGCGAAAAATTGTGAGTCAGTGTGTTTCCATATAACGCATACATCAAAGCATACAACAATAAAACTCATCTAAACTGAACAGTATGAAAAGAACGAGAATAATAGCACAATACTGTTCACTGTTTCGGCAAAGTCCGCATGTACTTGCAAATGATGGACAACATCACTTCGTCAGCACCGGCGCCGATGCTCAACAGACGAAAGTCGCGATGGAAACGGGTGACGGGGCATTCCCATGTAAAGCCCATGCCGCCCCAATATTGCAGGCAAGCGTCTGTCGCCTCTCTCGCCAGCCGACCTACCTTTAACTTCGCCATGCTCGCCAGCAATGTCACATCGCGTCCTTGCAACTTTTGAACTGAAATATGCAAAATTATCAAATGATATCGCAAGCAAAGATAATTATAGTCATTTCGTTTCGATGAGAAATTGTAGTACTGGGCTGGTATTATACAACCTCCCTTCTAGTCACTGCTACTATAGCCTTTCCTCATAATTCATCATTTATGCAGTCACAGTGATCGTCTGCGATTCATTTGATGTCACTTAGTTTACTGTTCACTCGCTGGATGATTATGTTCTGACCGCCCTCTTACACTAGTGTATTGTTAGGACGTTACGCGCTGAATAAGCACACCCCGTTGAGCCTAACAGTACTGACCCCTAATATATGAGAAAGAACCGGAAATAAAGCATAGTAAAATTCATTTACATCAGTTCCGCTTATATCGGTACATTTTGACAATCCCCCGATACCAGTATAAACGAATCTCACAGTACCCCCGATATTATTCACTCTGAAAATAAGAGAAATGCGTACAAACTGCGCGGTAGAGAAGAGCGCGTACGGCCTCTACTTCAGTCTGCAGCTCGGCGAGACGGTAGTGGACGACCTGATTATCCAAAACGGGACGGCCAAACACCTTGCGTTCCTTCGTGTACTCAATGGTCAGGCGAATTATACGATCTAGCGGATCCAACGCTGAAAACACCTCCATTGATCACGTCAGAATCGAAGGATACAGAGACTTTCATCTTAATTCGTCACTTGTGCATTCAATTTCGTCATCTCTGCATGCAGTTCAACGCAAATTTAACAAAAGTGAATGCATAGATGACGAAATCGAATGCAAGAGTGACGAATTTTCATAAAAAATCCTGTAAAACAGCTTCCAGACCGAGTGCCGTTCCGATCATCCGTTCGTCCTGGAACTGGATCATTTGGTACGTGAAGCCCATGCCTTCGTCGCCGATTATATTTTTGGCCGGTACCCGAACGTTCTCGAAGAAGATCTGCGCCGTGTCGGACGAATGCATGCCTAACTTTTCAATCTTGCGCGACACGTGCACGCCTGAAATGCTGCTTGAGTAAAGAGAAATTGGGAAAAGACAGCGCGGATAATGAATATCAACTTGAAGCGAAAGCTCCTCCCCTCTCATATTCAGTATAATGTGCAAGCTTTAATGACCCGCAATATTTATAGCCAAAAGGTCTAAGTCAGTAACAGAGAGCCGCAGGGAGCATCATAACACGGGCAGTGTGTAAAGTTAAAATAAACATGTTTGTTTATATTCCCTCAATTTTCAAATTCAAAGTGTAAGATATTGAATCCAAAAAGCAGCTAGACTGTTAGGGCTGTGGGAAATCATAAAAAGATAATAATCCTACCGGGTTCCTTCATCGGCACGCAAATAAGGCTTTTATTGACATGAGGCTTGGCGTTGGTGGACGTGTTGGCCAGAAGACACATGTAGTCGGCTTGGGCGCCGTTCGTAATCCACATCTTTCCTCCATTGATTATCAAATCGTCGCCTTCCCGTTTCGCCGTTGTTTGTATACCTGCATGAGAGAAATGTTAATCTAAGAACTGCACTACGCAATCAAGCGCGTCATTGTATAAGTCAGCGTTCATAGGAACACAATGAACTCGGCATAATATTTTTTTAAAAACTAAACCAATCGCGCTTCACCTTAATTAGTCAGCCATACAATTTAACCGTATCCCTATTTCATACATACAGCTGCAATTATTTAAACATTTATTAATGAAAGCGATACCTTACCAGCAACATCGGAGCCGGCTTGAGGTTCGGATACGCCGAGGCAGACAACCATGTCGCCAGCAATAGTAGGCTCCAAGAAGGTGCGCTTCAAGTAATCGCTGCCAAAGGTGGACAACGCCGGCGTCGCCATATCCGATTGCACCGCGATCGCCATCGGAATACCGCCGCAGTCGATGCGACCCATTTCCTCCGCCACTGCTACCGAATAACTAAAGTCTAGCCCCAAACCGCCATATTCTGAAACGATCGTTGGACATTATAGTGAAACTACAAGCGTGCAGCTACAGAAGAAGGCGTCGATCAGTAAAGGCCGTGTTAGAGTCAACGTGCGACGTCGCAACGTCCAAAATCCATAGTGCAGTTACCAAGAACTACTCAACGTCCGTTTCGTAATTCTTGGTAATTGCACTGTAGATTTCGGACGTTGCGACGTCGCACGTTAACTCTAACGCGGCCTTAGGAGGAAAGCTTTGATTGCCTAACTACGGTGCCTGACGAGATTTGTTGGAACTGATCAAAATTTTTGAATATTAACCCCTTCGGTGGGATGTTTGCATTAATTGGAACAATCTTTTATAATCAATATATTCTATTGAGAAAGGAAAAGTTATAAAATAAAAAGAGCAATCGCAGATTAAGTTGCGAAATCCGGATATCAAAGTTTTCCTGCTAAGACGAAATATGAATACGATGCGTATGAATTCATAGTCAAATCTTTTCTTAGTAATACTACAAATATTAAAATTAAATATCAGAATGTTACCTGTCGATTTGTTGACGCCGAAAACGCCAATGTCACCCAATTTCTTGAACACCTGATGAGCAGGGAACTGCTTCTCCTGTTCCCATTGGTTGACGAACGGATTGATCTCCTTATCAATCACCTGCAAAGAGATCAGAGATTATCATCGAAAACTGGCAGTGTCCTTTTTGCATTAGAAAAACAGAAATTGTTCCTATCAGTTGTTTGCACTTCAAGTTTCTATCATTTTGTGTTAGAAAACTGACGATGACAATTTCCGTGATCTGCTACCAAGACGAACTTTATAATCAATCCAGGTCAAGAATGGTTAAATAGAGCAATCTCGGAAAGCGATCACGAAAACCTCGTCGATTATGTGCAAATTTCACCGAGCCATAAAGTGCAACAGACCTTTCTGACGGCGTCGCGAAACTCCCAGTGCTTCGCGTTGTAGATGACGTCATCTTCCGGGGCCGCCGAGGAGAAGGATGCAACCGCCGACGGCCGAGTGCAACCGAGCAGCGGTCGAACAAGGCGGGCAGACAAGGCAGCCATAGCTCTTGAAGATATCTTTTAAATGGTGTTCATAAAGTACCAAAAGACCGAATTATTTCGCTGCGAACTGACGGCAAAATTATCTCGGTGCATTTTGAACAGTTTTGTGCATTGAGCGCAAGGAATTCTACGACCAGGAAAGTCAAACGTAAGGGCATTTGGGGAGTACCTATCGCGCCAGAGAAGGCTGCAACTTTAGCTTCTAGGTAGTCCAGGAAGAAGATACGCAGCAATTTTGCTGCGGCGTGACGATAAAATTTTCGTTTTGCATCAAACAGAACGAAAGTTGTAGCCGGAACCGTCTAGTGGGCACGCACCCCCGCAGAAATACTGCCTCCCCCCTTTAAGACGCCTCTACTCGCCTCTAACAACCAGAAAACCGGCGAGTATGTAAGTGCGCATCGCGCAACGCAGCAATCCTTACTGATCGACGACAGTGTGCGAAAATGCGTGCACGCGAGGTTGCCAAAACAAAGTTTACACTTCAGAGAACGACCAATGAGTAAACTGACATGCGGCAACAAACGAGGAGAACATAGTACACAATTATAGCGGTTGCCGCTTCATTTCGCACCTTTATCATTCACTTTCGTCAACTTACTATAAATGGTAAATTTACGAAATTGCATGGCAAAGGTGCGAAATTAAACGCCAACGGTTATATCGATCAACATTGGCCATTATCGATTATTGTCGGTATCCATGAATGTGACTTCGCTTAGAACGAGCAGTTTTCTGGGCAGAGGGTATGGCTGAGGTGAGAGGAGGGTTAGTACTTCCTTTTCCATGTTGACAGCGGCAACGCAGACGAAGCCCGCGACATTCGCCTTCAGTACCGTCTCATCCGCCGCCTCCGCCATGCTCAGTGCCAGCAGATGATGCACTAGCTGAGGCGATGGCGTCACTGAAACAACCTGAAAATACATTCTTCAGCCCGTTTTAAAGTGAACTTTGCCGATCAGTAACACGAAATCTTAAAATGAATAAGACAAACTGATTTGAAAGTCGATTGCGCTTCTCTGTATACATTTTAGCACGTAAAAAGCAAGAAATTACTGTCTTTCTTGGTGAAAAAAGGCGTTCAAGCACAAAAAAGCGAGCTCCTATTTGTCAACTACAATGCCTATCGAAATTTCTTCTTACTAATCGAAAAATTTTGCCAGTAAACTGAATGCACGAGTGGCAAATTATAATGAAAGACGCTGTTAGAAAAGCTAACCTTCGTTCGATGATCTTCAGTTTTCATGCCAAAGGGTAGCAAAGAGTCGGGTAGTTCTGCCGCTCCGATTTTCACCAACTCGAACTCATCGAATCGCATGTCAAACGTGTGTGGGTAGAACGGCTGCTGTCTGGTGCCGTAAAAATACTGCAACATAATCAAAATTATAAGTGATGCTTTCACTTCAATAAGAACACTCAACAATTGAAAGAGAACATATTCCTAATTGTTTTAACTTGGAAAATGCATTCTAATTGAATGCAGAGATGTGGCGAAATAAAACGCAGAGATGACAAAGTTGAATATGTGACAAATAATGATGAAAGAAAGTATTGAAATAGAAATAGTATAAATTTAAATTTCGCGCACAAACCTTCCTAGTTGTGCTGCGACGAGAAGCTACCCTCATTTCCCTGGTGCGGTCCTCGACACCTCCAGACTTTGGTTGATGCAGAATCTGTATTTGATAGCGCGATTTAGTGATCGATTAATGTGGATGAAATACAAAAATGTACGTACTTTAACAAAGGCCGGAAGATCACGCTGCAGCTCGTTGTACAACCGTTCGTGGTCGAGAACAATAACAACGTCCACTTCAAACGCTTCCGCTGCGTTCACCAAACACGCGTATCTAAAAGGAACACGATGAGTGTTGTATTCCCCGTTCTCCCATAGGGTCTGCCATCAAATTCGATTTTGCGTCTTTTTTAACATAAGATAGTAATCGAAAGACGCAAAACTTTGCGGCCACTCCAATAATTCGTCAACCTTGCACTCGATTTTGCTACACGAGCGCTGTAATTGATTGCAGAGATGACTAAACTAAATGGGAGTATGATGAACTTGAATACAAGATTGACAAATTAAGATGAAAGTCCTTGCAAGACCGATTATATAATAAAAATTAGGACAACAATTAAAACGCGCCCTATGTTGGACCTTAACATAATGAAAACATCAAACATAGGGCGCGTTTTAAGTATTAATAGGGCGCGATTTTAGATTTTTCCTAAAAAGTATAGAGGCACGGACCCTTCGCCCTTGACCCATCCACAAGTGTTGATGATGACGCCGCCGCAGTTGGCATCCGGGCTGGAAGTGCAGCGGCGCGTGATCACCTCAGCCATTTCCTTCACGAGTAGATCGTATAAAACCGTATTGCTGCCCGGCGACAGACAGCCGAACTGGTAGACCAGCGGCGCCTTCCGGTCAAATCCTTCCACCACGTCCGATGGCCGCTCGATAAACAGCGCGCCCATTGTACCTGCAAATCAGGGAATCACAATCAGTATATCAGGGTTAAATGTACAGGGGGTTTCATTATAAGTTGTCACCTTAGCGTTCAAACTCGTCAATCTTGCATTCGATTTCGACACCTCTGCATTCAATTTGGACGCTAGCTTGACGAAATGGAATGCAATTGTGACAAAATATGATGAAAAACACTATTTCTTGAATGCATAGTTCTGCTGTAAGTGTTAAGGATCGGTGTCGGTGCTAATGGGCTCAATGGAGTGTGCTTTTTAAGCGATCAACATCCTAACAATCCACTGATGCAGGAGAGCAATCGGAACGCAATCGTTCAACGAGTGAAAAATAAATTAACTGACTGCTCAAATGAAGTCAAACACTTTGACTGAACGGTGTGATGATATTTAATTCTGTTGGGCTGCAACAAGGCGCGATATTACGTATGCTCAGTCAATTTCCCCTCTATTGCGCCCCGATCCTACTAACCATTGCGCCGATCCCTAGATGAATTGGGCTTCCGTTTCGTTGGCGTTTCAGAAAATATTTAATTAAAATGACGAGCGGCAGAGTGAATAGAACGACAGAACGACTCCCGTTGGGACAGACCGAGCGCTGGGAAGACAGACGAGAATTATTAAAATGAGATATGACGCAGAGAAGTATTGTGCGGTCACTCGAACAACTTTGCAAATACGACGGGATTATTGACAGAAATAATTAAACCTTTCTCATAAGAGACGACGCTCGTAATACAAACAACTTGCTAAAGGAACGCTTTTGAAAGCTAATATCGTCAAAATATTTCAATCAGTAAGAAAAGTTCAAAGAAAATACCACAGCGCGCCAACTAAAACGTTGGTATTCTGTAACCGATAAAGAAATTACGACGATACAATACTTTCAACGCGTGATAAAAGCGGATAGACATACCGGTAATCGGGCTAAAGGGCGACCGGTACGAGAGAGGTCCTAAAGCGATTCTCGCCTGATTACAATTTTTGCATTCAAATAGCACCGTAGGGCATTGTTTTGGCCACAAACTCCTACGTAACTCAGTTCAAATCACGCGCCTCCGACTGCGGTTGCCTTCGCGTACCGGTCGCCCTTTAGCCCGATTAACATACCGGGAACAGAAATGGATCCTTGGCCAACATCCAAGTCGACAAAGGTAGGGGTGCGGCCTTGACGAACGGCGTAATTGAGGAGCATGCGACAATAAGTGCTCTTGCCGACGTCGGTAGGCCCTACGATCATGATACGCGGCCCGCGTGTATTCTGCTGCTGCATCGCCTTCGATTCCGCGTGCTGCCGCAGTTGCTCCAACGCCGCGTGGGTGTTCACATATATCACCTGCAACCAATATTTAGTCCTCGCTATGCACTGTCGGATCGATATTAAAAAAATTACGCAGGACAAGTCTGCTCTGACCGTCGTTGCACTGTGAACACTGCGCTCCTCTTAGTTTATTTATTGTCTTTCCTTCTTTCGATTGCTTCTCAAAGAGTTGGTATAAGACGCCAGCAATAGTTTCTGACGCCTCTTGCCTCACGTGCTTAAATTTGTATTCTTCGATTTTAATAACTCGTGTTTTATTTCACGCTGGTGCAGTGAGTGAGAAAAGTCGACAAAAAACAGTGCTGTCTATGCGTTAATTCACAGTGGGTCTATAATATATCGCGTAGTTTAGTTAACGTCGTATTTTGAAGGTATACTTTGACAAAGCGTTGTCTACAGCTTGAGCTACGTGCGCCATTTCAAACCTATCCACTGATTCGGTAGTGAGGAAATCTTTTAGCAACGACTAGGGCCTTTATACTACCGTGATTTAGAGAACATAACCCTCATAACACAAAGCAGGGCATAATTAAAACTATGAAAATAACTGCTTAAAGAAGCGTGGGAATAAGTCTTCGCGGCAATCATTTTCGTGAGAGCTTCGGGAGGTTTAAATATTTTTCCTCGCTCTTACTCCAATTCCTCTACACAATTCGATAGTCTCCACAACTCCTTAGTCTAACCTCGAAGAAAAATATAGGTAGCAAACAATCGCTCAGTTTTCCACTAACCCTACAACACTTTGCCAACAAAGCAAGTATACTCAATGAATAGTTGCACCGCGAACAATTAAACAATTAAAATAAACAAAATGATAGAACGTAAAGCAAAGACAGACCATCGGCGTGTGCTTGGCGATGTATGCGCTGTCCGTCTTTCCAATAAGCTCAACGATGGCACCGTGCCAAGTGAAGACGGCGACGCGGGAGCCGGGCGGGAAGGTATATCGCTTGTGCAGCACGAGTTCGGTGCCAAATACCTCGGCCATCCCATCCACCACTTCCAACACGACATCGCCCGTGGCCGCCACTTCGAATCGCAATTCGTTGTCTTCGATCAGTCGATATTCGTGCACGACGGCGGAGTCGTCGCCGGTCGCCATCTTGACGCTCTTACCGCCGCTACCTACGATTCCAGAATGTTCATCCAGTCGTATATTCTATATTTCTTCGCGAGGAAGAAAAAACCTTTGACTGTATAAGCCTGCGAAAGTCGACAGCGCTACTTTATATCAATTTACACACAAAAAATAGAACAACTATCTTTCTAGTTAAAAACGATGTTTTCGCACCGAAAAGTGAGCTCATCTTTGCCAACTACGACGCCCGACTCAATCAATGTCTTCCTCCTCGCGAAGATATTTTGACGGTACTATCAAATACCAAATATTGAACCCGGTCACTTGACTCTGAACATGTTGACGCTCGGTTGTAACACACGGATTCTTGCAATAGTTTACTCGAGAACGAAAGTTTGAAACGCCGGAGCAAAATTACGACAAAGAGAATTAATTATGACTGGTGGTTGATAAAGTGACGGGTGACAAATGGCAAAGAGACGATCAGATAAGAGAATGAACAGTGATGCGAGATACAAAAGTGTGGCGGGCCTATTGGAGAGTCGTCGGTCTTCTTTTTACAGACCTCCACGCAGGCGGAGAACCAGATGCAGGGTAGACTCCTTCTGGATGTTGTAGTCGGACAGGGTGCGACCATCTTCCAACTGCTTGCCGGCGAAGATCAAACGCTGTTGATCTGGGGGAATGCCTTCCTTGTCTTGGATCTTGGCTTTCACGTTATCGATCGTGTCCGATGGCTCAACCTCGAGGGTGATGGTCTTGCCGGTCAGCGTCTTGACGAAGATCTGCATGCCACCACGGAGACGCAGAACAAGATGGAGGGTCGATTCCTTCTGGATGTTGTAGTCGGACAGAGTGCGGCCATCTTCGAGTTGTTTGCCGGCGAAGATAAGACGCTGCTGATCGGGCGGGATGCCTTCTTTGTCTTGGATCTTGGCTTTCACATTGTCGATGGTATCAGATGGCTCGACCTCGAGGGTGATCGTCTTGCCAGTGAGGGTCTTGACGAAGATCTGCATGCCACCGCGAAGACGGAGCACCAGATGGAGCGTCGACTCCTTCTGGATGTTGTAATCCGAAAGAGTACGGCCGTCCTCCAACTGCTTGCCTGCAAACAGAAAGAATGTAATTGTACGATCCTGGTAGTCTCAAAGTAGCATGCGCTAAAGCAGACTAAACTGAGATGTGCGGGACGACATAATATTCCTCCCAATACCACAGCGAATTGATTTTGAATAGATATCAAACGCTTCGGCACTTTCGAGAGGGTTAACAAAAGATTGATAACAATTTAGCAAGGTAATGAGATCCACACCGGCGAAGATAAGACGCTGTTGATCTGGAGGGATGCCCTCCTTGTCTTGGATCTTGGCCTTGACGTTGTCGATTGTGTCGCTGGGCTCGACCTCAAGGGTGATGGTCTTGCCGGTCAGCGTCTTGACGAAGATCTGCATGCCACCACGGAGACGCAGAACCAAGATGCAGGGTCGACTCCTTCTGGATGTTGTAGTCGGACAGAGTGCGGCCATCTTCGAGCTGCTTGCCGGCGAAGATGAGACGCTGCTGGTCGGGCGGGATGCCCTCCTTGTCTTGAATCTTGGCCTTTACATTATCGATAGTGTCGCTTGGCTCAACCTCGAGGGTGATCGTCTTTCCAGTCAGGGTCTTGACGAAGATGAGC
>NIUQ01002623.1:0-21559 GCA_002796945.1 Plectus sambesii
AAATTTCAAGGCTGTACGTTACCGTCTTCATCTATTTTTTTATCAAAATATCGGCTGATCAGGTTTTTGAGACGAAAATCAGAAAAGTGTTAAATTTTCAAATGATCATAACTCCGCAACCAAGTGACCAATCGAGCTGAACTTGACGAATTTAAACACAGCATTTAACCCTCTATAAGGTGGTGTAGACGTTAGAAAAAACTGGTACTCACGCGAAACAAGTAGGTTGACCCCCCGGCGGATTCTCTCTTATAACTCTTTAGTTGCGTAGCACAACAGTATTTTTGCCCAACTTTGTAAAGGAAAAGACTGTCACGTGCCGAATATTGCGGTATCATGTTATCCGGCTTGAGACTCACATAAAAGTTTAAACGCGCTTTTATGATTAAGACAAATTATGACTTTTTAAGGGCTAAAATAGTGGAGGTGCATGAAATGACACAATAATTTGGGAATAAAAAACTTGACATACCCTAGTATCTGAAAGTGAAATGATTTTTTCGATAACTGCTTTCGTTGTCGAGATCTGAGGTCTCAAACTTGAGCAATTTTTTCGACTAAAAAGGTTTTTTCGAATATCGCAGGATCCGGTTGTGCCCCTAAGCAAAAAATGATGCCGTACTTTTGCAAAATTGGTCGGAAGACCCTTGCCAAGTTTGAAGTCACCAGGATGAATGGCAACTGAGTTACAAGGGGTCAAAGTTGACCAAAAAAAGTGCTGTTCAGTTTGTTTTTTCGTTTACTGTAGCCGTTCCCCTAAAAATATTCAAACGCCGCCGCGTTTTTTTTGAAAGTTTAGGCCAAGCCCTATCGATTGAGAACAAGCTCGAAAAAATTCGTTCACTCTCCGCAAAATGGCAGTAAAGGTTTTTTTTTGAGCCACCCTCTTTATCTTGTACTTAAAGTCTTTAATGCATAATCAGTTCTCTGCTCCTGGTTTCAAGGACCTTATCCTATACGGATGGTTTTAAAGCAAGCTATTTGGACACGGCGCCACAAAATTTCTTTACCTGTGTGCAAACGTTGAGCAAAATCGAGCGATCAACGCGGCACTGATATCATATTATCGTTTTGATACTCAACTCAGAAATATCACTATAATGTGACGGGTAGATCGCTCGATTTCGCTCGACGTCGTGTGCAATACTACTTAAAAGAAAGATTCCACCGCAATTGCATTCTCCTAAATGAAAAATGCGACCTATGTGGCGAAAGCCTTTCTTAAGATGCGCTCACTAGTCGGGCTAACTGCAGAGAGTTACGCGACGGTTGCCATAATCGAAGGCGCGCGATTTAACTGTGTTATTCAAGAGATTGTGGTCGTATCGATGTCGTATGGTGGCGGAACACTTCGTTAAATAATATACCTTATCATTTCAAATAATATCAACGAAGAAAGGACGTGTAAATGCAAAAGCTATATATCACAAACGCAAAAAACAACATCACTTCAAACAGACATGATCACACGAAAAATGATAGATTTTAAAGCAAGTATTGTAGATTTGTGGCCGTGTTTCATACATATACCTGCGGTCAGGTACGCTGACTGTTAACGGCAGTAATGAATTATTCTACAGTAGTCAGTTTTCCAATTATTAATTGAATGATGTCATTGCTGCTACTGCGTTTTTCCAGTCAAAAGCTGCATTGCTATTTTATGAAAAAAATAGGCGTCGTAAACATGAGAAGGTGTATAACAAGAAGCTAGGGTTGTAACGGGGACGGGGAATCTGAAATTCCGGGGACGGGGACAAAAATATGTAATATTTAAATAATGAATTTTCAAATTTTTAATAATTTAATATAAACACTTATGACTTATTATTTAAATCAATTATAATCATAATTAACTATGTAATACAATACTTTTGTTTATAAATTTTAAATGGGAGGCTTTACAATGAGCAGTCTTTATCTACACTATACAAACAGTCACGAACTAAACAGTGTGGAGACAGAGCACAAGTACAAGTACAAGAACACACATGATAGTAGAAGCGCAAAGTTAAGAAGCACGAAAAAGAAACATGAAAGGCGAATATGAATGAGAGGAGCAAGGCGAGTAAGGAAAGAGAAAGATGAAAAGTAGTTGTGGAAGTCATGAGCATCGTCTTTAATACTTGAAATCGATACGCTTGAGGTTGAATTTGGCTAGAATAAACCCTTTGGCCTTTCCGCCATCTAGACAACTACGCAACTTATCGCCGTACAAGAGGCTTGCGCCACTGAACAGGCGCTCGCTCGGAACGCTAGTGGGCGGGGCAGACAGATAGCAACGAGTGGCTTTCGCCAGAAAAGGAAATTGACCTTTGTAAGACGACCACCATTGATAAGGGCAACTACTTGGATCTGGTCGCGTCACACTGCGATAATGACGAATTTCGTCAGTGATCTTGGAATTGACAGATGACTCCTCATTAACTGTAGGAGGGTCTGCGTTGACCTCTTCCTCATTGAAAAGACCTGCGAATAAGCCACTGCGTGGACTGGTTGCGGACTGAACTGCACTGCTTGATGCAGGCATTGGGATGGAGGAGATCTCAATAGGGATGACATTGGGCACCCCCTCAGTCAGCTCGATTTCCATAGTAAGCTGTGCAATGGCGTCATCCCACTGCGTTTATGACAAAACACATGGGTTGTCGCAAAACCGAGGATCAAGGAAAGCTGAAATAGTGAGACACTTGTTCTCAGCAATGTCAGCGAAACGATCATTGATCGATCTGATCATCGCATCCAAAGTCGCAATAACTCCAGTTGGAACAAAGCACCTCTCATTCTCCAGTGTGATAGTCAACACGCGAACTTGCGAAATGTATTCAGAAATACATGCATCATCTCAAGAGAGATTTTTGGTGTGTTCAGCAAATGGTTGCAAAATGTGGAGCAGATGATTGATCAGGTCCCAATAGTGATCGCTGAATGACCAGCTTACTTTTACTGAGGGTTGCTGGCGATACATCCTCAATGGTTCACGCAACTCGGCCAGTCGCGAAAGCATGGAATAGCTCGAATTCCATCGGGTCGGCACATCCTGCACTATTCTTTTCGGTTTCTCGCGACCATATTTACGTTGAAGAGAGTGAAAGAGCTTTTGCCCTACAATGGAATGATGGAAATGAGTCGCCACCGAACGGGCTTTAGACAGTATGTCGCGGACCAGTGGCTGGGATAGAATGGAGTTGTGAATCACTAGTTGTAATTTATGGCTAAGACAGTGTACATCGTTCCATGAATTCAACCTCATCGCGTTGGCCATCGCTCGCGCGCCGTCACGCAAGAACATATGCACACAACAATCGGAAATCTCATACTCACTCATGATATCCTTCAACTTCGACGCAATGTGCGCCGCTGTGTGAGATTCGTCAAAAGACAAGGCGGCGAGAACGACGTTGTGACGAACAAAGTCCTCATCCACCCAATGAGCGGTTAAACTAATGAGAGAGACGCCTGACGTGCTGTCAGACCACGCATTGGTAGTAAATGACAAAAACTGGACATTAGAAATCTGGTCTTTGATTACTCGTTTGATTTTGGCTACAATTTCCGGAATGAGCTTCTCAGAAAAGTGGGGTCTCGACGGAATTTCGTAGTCAGGCGTCAGCTTTGCGATGAGGCGTTTGAAGCCATCCGTCTCGACGATTCGGTACGGCTGGTTTTTGAGTATCATGAACTCCGCGATCGCCTGAAGGAATATGTTATCAGTATTTCGCAAGGCAAATTAAGTGATTACGCAAACTAGTTGAATATGAAAAAAGAAGGAGATAGGTACCTATCCCATTCCCAATGCTAGATAAATTATTGACGTTATTTAAAACAGCCGCTATAGTTACTGAAAACGACCGCCCAAGAAAGCGCCCAACTGAAAACAGCCGCCTAAGGATTCCTGTCATTACTTAAAACGGCCGCCAAAGAACAGACTGTCACTTCATAGGGCGGGAGGTTGTAAATGTCGCCTGGTCATAAATCTCAATTGGCCATAAGTGTATCCTGGTCAATAGGCCAATAAAACACAGCTATCAATGTTGAGAACGAGCGATCAGGAGCGGAAATGCTAATTATATGTACAGTTAATCGGCCATCCTATTGAGAGGAATAGGGTGGGTGGTCGTTTGCTATGATGCGCATGTGAAATGTTTGTTCACTGAATTTTTTATAATGCCTTGATAAGCCAAAAGTTGGGAGCTTATAGAGCGCTTGGATTCTAACTAGGAGGTGAGAACATGCTTAGAGACTTAAAAAGTTCATAGGCGAGGTACGAAAATCTTGAAATGTGGCGAAAACATCATATATGAGTGCCAGTGCAAGTGCCAGTTCAAGTTCTCATTTGAAACTTATACATTTATGACCATCCGCTCTAAGACATGATAGCTTCTGTTCTTTGGCGGCCATTTTAAGTAACGACAGGTATGTTTAGGCGGCTGTTCCAGTAAAAAATTTTCGGCGGCCGTTTTCAGTAACTCTAGCAGCTGTTTTAAGTTATTTCCAGATTATTGGCTTATCTAATAACTGAATGACTGTTAAGCGCAAAATCACTTAAATTGCTTCATATCACCTGCTATAACTTTGAAAGTGCGGAATAGAGTAATCAGAGATGAACAAGGTGACACAATAAAAGATATTCTCTTAATACTTCTATTGATTATTAAGATAAAATGAGATATGAAGCATATCTTTGTGCTACCCTAGATACTTAGCACTCTTATTTAATTGCCCACAATGAGTAACGAAAATTGCAATTAATATGAGAAAATAAGCTTACGTAGTCAATTTCCTTGGCTTGAATAGAGTCAGGCTTGAGCTTCAGCCTGTAGTTGAGAGTAGACTGCTTCGTAACTTTACGTAAACCAGAGAGCGGGTCGATCACGACGACCTCTTTGTCCGCCTTCCGCTTCAGTAGGTTCATCTTGTGCTTGATCGTCAGGTGATCGCGCAAGCATTTCGTTGACCCGCCCTTGCACGACTTCCACTCTTTGCAGAGCTTACATTGCGCCTTATCAGGGTCCTCTACTTCCTTCGTAAAGTGACTCCACACCTCAGACGGCATTGCGAA
Source organism: Plectus sambesii (assembly GCA_002796945.1). Taxonomy (NCBI): domain Eukaryota; kingdom Metazoa; phylum Nematoda; class Chromadorea; order Plectida; family Plectidae; genus Plectus; species Plectus sambesii. The sequence continues at coordinate 5,060 of NIUQ01002623.1, forward strand.
TTCGCTAAGACACTTAGAGGATAACTGACTTGCAAGCGACCCAAAGAAGCGCAACCTCATTTCCTAACAGCGTGATGAGTCTCCTACACAATAGCAATGTCAATAAGTGAGTGACAGCTGAGCTGTAGGTAAAAGACCAAAGAGTGCATGACAGTTCGACTGTAGGTGAATGATCTAAGAGCGAATGACAGATGGGATGTAGGTAATCACTTCCATACAATTTGTATAAATCACCACAAAAGGCAAGAAATGATTCGACAAAGAGAGTTATTAACACTAGTGATTTCAGTATATTTATTTACTTTTAAAATTGTTTATTTTAACCTTTTTAAAGGATAAATTAAACTTCAGCGGACAGGGAATTTTGGGGATGGGGAATTTCGGGGACGGGGACAAAATGAAATTCCGGGGATGGGGACAGGGATGGGGACGAGGAATTCCCCGTCCCCGTTACAGCCCTACTTACTGGGGCCAAATTCATAAAACTATGAAGCTGTGAAATGTGGAAAAATGTTCACATTTCTTTACTGTTATCACACATTTTGACATTTGCTGATTTCATAAAACTGGTGTAAGTGCGAAAAGTCACTATCAAATGTGACTGTAGTCACATCCGATATAACTACATTTCTCTCTGTTTTGGTTTCATAAAACTCGCTTTTAACATTGCGTATTTACACTTCACACCAGTATTTACATGGCAAAGTAAGCACTGTAAACTAAAATTACATTTGGCATTCTCACTTTTAAACACTGTTAATGTCGATTGCACGATAAATAAGTGGTAGATATTGCAATAAAACATTAGACTGCGATTTCAGAAGTAAAATATTGTGACTATTTTGTAATTTTTTAATCGTTTCAAATTATGTAGCTAATTTCATTGGAACATTATCACATTAGCATCGTCATGGGTGCCGTGGTCGGAACTTACACCCCACGAATTTAAAAGTGTTGCCTGATTGCGTGAAATGCAGTAAATGATTTCAATGCTTACGTGTGCGTCGCAGCCAACGCACACAGTGAGTGTTATAATCGTTTACTGAACTTAGCGCTCATCAAGGGGAGGATTATGGTTGGTGGGGTGTATGTTCCAGGCACTGTATCCTTCAGTCTCTGGTTTAAGTTGAACAATTTCAAAAACTAACAGATTTATTCAAGGACACAAGCAAAGATAGCATACATTTTGCGCATTAAACAAAGCAACTATTATATAAATGCATCAATTGGATCAAATGGTTGGTGACAGAGGAATATTGTTTGTCGTCATTGGTGGATGCTTCACTTTCAAGACCATGAACATTTAAGCAAGCACTGGCAAGCGCACACTCATCATGCAAGTCCAAATCGTTGTCAATAGTGACCGGGTCAGACTTTAGCGCAAGATTGCGCAAGACCATGCACGCCTTGATTATCTCACATGCAGAAACTGTATATTGAATATGGAGGCCTTCATAGAGATACCTGAATCGCATCTTTAAAACTCCAAATGCGCATTCAACCACTCAACGCTTTTTGGCGTGCGCTTTGTAGAAACGCTCTACATTTGCTGTTGGATTGTTGATGCTCTTCATGGGAATCAGCCACTCGTTGGTTGGACAGACTGAGTCACCTAGCATTACAGTACCTGGAAAAGGGCGCCAGCGATCCACCTCAAACCGTTGCCACAAGGTGCTGTTCCATAAAACGCGACAGTCACTAACAGATCCAGGCCACTTGGCAGAGATGGAGCAAAATTTGCAGTTGAGTCCCCCAATGGTAGTGCAATTCAACAAATGATTACTGTGTTGATCAACAAACGAGTATTCCTCTGCCTTGGGCGCGAGGATGTTGATGAGAGTGCCATCAATAGCTCCACAAACGGCCGGCATACCAACGATATCCTCTGCATACTGAGACTTAAGATTGTAAAAGCGTTGTCCAATTTCTTGTCTGTCTTGTGCGCTGTCAGGCCATTTAACAGTGTCTTGAAAGAGCAGGCTGTTGATCAACTTTGTGACAAGGTGAACAGCTCTCTGCACTGTTGCCTTTAAATATCCTGTAAACGATATTCAATCCCTTAACAGCATATACTAATAAGCAACCAACCATGACAATCTCCCAGTGAATAATAGTAATGTCCACTAGCAAAGAACCGCAAGGCCACAAGCAACTTCTCAGTCTGTTCCATCATCAGACAGAAACGTTCATGAAGCTTGGCTGGCTTCATAACAAAACTGATGCGTTTCCTAAATTCGCGTGTTCATCGCCCTATTTCATCCTCTTTCTGCTATCTGAGAATAACATGTTCCTGAAACTCAACTACAGAGACATCTGAGTGCAAAAAGCATAAAACTAATGTTTTAAAAATTCAAACTGATGATAGCTTAATAATGCAATGTATTTTGCCTAATGTTATTCACTATTTATTCAAATTTAATCGAATCAACATACAGCCATTTCCTAACATATCAGATCAATTAATAACTTGCTAATATATCAAATCCCTAATGGAATTCCTAACATATCAAATCGTAAAACAATATACTTAACAAATACGGAGCTTCAGAGGTCTGAATCCCATACAGTAAGGGTGAATGGCTTACCATCAACAGCATTAGCAGCCAAAAAACTATCTTTGGGCTGGTACAATTCCAACTGCATTTTACGATAATGCAATTTTCGCGCTTTGATCTGCACCTTTAGATATTCAATCTCCAAGTTAGTCTTAGCCAATTTTCGCTCATTATATAATTCTATGAAACCGTTTTCACTTGTTTTCAGGTGATGTAGCTAAGGTAGAGGCGTCGTGGATCTCCTCTTCTGAGTCATTGGTTGTGGCTTTGGTGTTTTTGGTGCCTAAAATATGTAAAAAAACTTTAGTTTGTGCCATCTAAACTTAGGTACATAAACCCAACGAAAAAAACGACTTACCACTTTTAACAAAGTCCCAGCTTTATAGTCACCGCCATTGTAGCAGTTGTTGCCGCCATTGTAGCAGTCATTGGTGCAGTTCTCATCGCAAGTGAACTGATGGTCATTGTCGCCATCCAGGCAGGAATCGTTGCTGGTGGCATGCAATAAAAAATGAGACAGTTGCTCAGTTTCACCCAACTCAGGGATGTCAAGGCCGCATATTGTGCTTCTTCCAAGCATGTTGTGCAGTAAGGAATCCAGTTCAGTCCAATTCGAAATTTGGTCAATCTCTACCGAGCTGGGCCCACCAGTTCTTATTCTCGCATCGATCTTGCTTATGGTTGATCACTGTATGTTCTGCCAAACAGTGTCACTTAGAGCCTTCCACTTGTTGGATGTGGTGAGGTTGGAACCTAACGCCTAGAGCTCTTCGCGTATCCTATGCCAGGTCTTTTCTTTGTCCTTTGCTGTTAGTAAAAACAAAAAAGAACCAAAGAGCACAGCTTTGTTTTCCAACATCTTCCTAACAAAATCGATCTTTTCTCGCAGATCCTTGAATTTGCGCATATTTGCTTGAAAGAATAAGAAAAGAAACAATAATCAAATAGTATGCGTGCAAGCAAAATTTTTGTGCATGTGATAAATATCACTCTAAAATATTACTTTCTCAACTGAAATAATATTTAGCGCATTACGACCCAAATTATCTGATGGAGCAGATGTGAAATTCTGAGGTCAATGTGAATGTCGCTACACGTGCACATTTTCGTTTATGAAACTGAAAACTGTGAACATATGAATACATTTGATGTATAATGTAAAATGTCATTACATACACATTAGTTTTAGGAAATCGGTCTCTGAGCATGGGCAGAGTTCAACAAAAGTATGGAAACACTTTTATCTCTTACAAGGTTGATTATAAATCAGCTCAATCTGCAGTAAAACAGCTCAAACCGGGCATTGTGTTTAAAAAAGGATGGGCTTTCGGATGCACTAAGAATTATTTTAATCAGTTAGGAGGTTTTGGCAATCTGCCAACTTAAGGCGATCATACCGATATTTAGCCGCAAAAAAATATGGAAGCGTATTCTAAAACATATAACAAAAATGTTATAATCGACTACTAATTTGCTATTGAATATATAATGAAAATTTTAAAAAAAAAACAATAATTCCATGTATTTTAGGCAGCTGAATATCGATATGGTTGCCTTCCATTGGCAGATTGCCAGAACCCCCTAATTGATTGAAACAATTTGTAGTGTATCTGAAAGCCCATCCTTTTCTCTACAAAATGGCCCAGTTTGAGCTGTTTTACTGCAATTTTAGCTGATTTAAAATCAATCTTGTAAGAGAGAAAAGTGTCTTCATACTTTTTTGTTGAACACTATTGGTGTCTTGAAAACCTGGCCAAATTGAGCACATGTCCAGATCAACAAGGCTTAGGTTTAAATGCTAGGCTTATATAGGGAAAGTTATTAAAAGTAAACTAGTTTCTATAATCATTTGACCAAAGGATTAATTTTTTGATATCAAGAGAAACTGGCTTATCAAGAGATCCTCATTCAATAATATTCGATATTCTTTAGCCTTCTCTCTTCTGTGCTTTTCCCTAATCGTTTCTTCCAAGACAGATTCCTAGCATTTTGGTACTGTAAAAAACGGATTTCAGGCAAAGAAGCTAAAGTATATGCAGTTACATTTTGCTAAAACGGTTTTTGAAAATCAAAAAATATTTCATTAAATTAGAACAGTGGTCAGGATAACATTGATACAAAACTGTTTTACTTTTAAAGTCAATCTAAGAATGAATTACCTCATTCAAATAGGCGAAGCATTAACTCCCTATGCTTTATTATTAAAAAAGACGTCCTAAATTAACGGGATTTTTCACAAAAAATTACCGTACAGGCACCTTTTTGGATTTGCACATTTTCTACCCCTAATATCTTTGTGCCGGGGTTCCCTTACTGAAAAAGTTTTATACCACCGATTTCTCTTGTTGAGGCGAATTGATTAGGAAAGAAATTATAAGCCTGGCCCCTCTCCTTAAACATATTGCGTTCTTCAGAAAATTCTATAATTCCAAGTGTCGTGGGGTGGCGCTGTAGTCGACAGTCGTATGACGTCACTGTCGGCTACAGCGCCCATATAATGCCCTCGATTGTATTGCGCGCGGTCACACCTGTCATTGTTCCATTTGTCTGCTCTCGCTCGCTCCTATTGTCTTTCCTCGCTGTACTGTGCTTTGCCTGATGGTTACCTCCCTAGGAGTAAACCCCTAGCTTGAGTGTGTTCCCCTGCACCGAACCGCACCCCGCAACACCAAGCCTAAGCCTTGAGCTAAGAAAGGAGTCCCAAAAGAGCGTTGTAGAACGATTCTCAAAGAGACTGCGGCCTTGCAGCTGCCGCCAGTACTCATCATCTTTTGAGCAGCGGTTAAGAATCTACTAAAGAGAGGGAAAGAGGAAGGGGTGACGAAATTCGTTCAATATTTCGGGCGAATTTGGGTGATCGGGCCACTGCGCAACTAGTTCAAAGGAGCGCTGCCCTTATCCATCTCAATCATCAATGGTCTTGAATCTCTACACGGCAGAATGAAAACTCATTAGTAAGTCGTTTATAATTTTTTAACTATATTTCTTGAAATTTAAATTAATATTAACCAATATATTAGATAGTGATACTATAGATTTACCTATGTTCGATCAATTACTTTTAATAGTTCGAGCGCACCTAAAAAAGAACGCCTTTCGCCCATTTGTTTTTGATTAGGAAGGCTGTGTAAAGAGCATTCTTTGAAATGGATTGAGGAAAACTTTTAATTTCCTCTTAGATAAAAATGGCTGAGAATAAGTAAATTTACGACATGGAATAAAATAAGTAAACATGAAGGAAAATGTTAGTGTAAAATATATCAATCCTTATTTTATAAAATATTTCAGTACTCTCTGATGGTGGATGCTGATCATCCCATTCATTTTGCTCTGCCACAGGATGCTCACCAATAGGAACTGGCAAGAAATTGAAGATTGGCATTTTCAGACGTCATCCCTTCCTGCGAGATTCAAGACTGAAATCAGCGCCTGCCACTACTTGCAGGTTGAAGAAAATGAGGTTTTTTCGATCATCAGATTGTTTGCAGAACCTACTTTGCGTGAGGTTTGCTTGCATGCGCAATGCGCTTGTCGCTTTGGTCCACCAGTTCACCTAATCATCAATATTGTTAGTCATTATCTGAGTTCACCATTCGTTCATGAACGTACTGTACCGCTGGTAGGTGCAAAGTAGTTGGGCTACCGTGGGTGGACCTCATTCCGGCCAGGACCTTATTCCGGCCACTCTGACTGAAAACGTGCCGTGTTGAGTCCAGATTTGACAGATCGCGAAAATTTTTTTAAATCGAAAGCCCCTGAAATAAACTTTCTTTCTGTATATAAAACTTCTTAATTAGGGATTTGCGTGAAGACTGAGACAGAACAGTTAAATCTGAAAAAAAAAAATAACGCGTCGGTTTTTTTCCAGGGAAATCGCTCCATGAAGCGAACCGTCGACGATTTTTGGAGTTAAATCAAGGTTAACTTGTGGTAAGTCAGTTTTAATTGCTTTCGTGTTCTAAGGTGGCGATTTTGTTGTGTTTTTTTACAAATATTTTCTATATCACTGTAACTGATGTGTAGAGAAGTCCCGACATTTAGGGAACAGGTCTGCGCTTATTTTAAAGCAAAGTGTTGTTGAAAATACATAAAAAAATGTTAGATAATCACATCAGTTACGCGTTTTATAGCAAATAATCGAACGGAAAGCGAGCAATGCGTCATAAATGGGTGGGTGTAGCAGCGAGCTTGGTGAGCCAAACAAAGCTTCAATGGCACTACTCAAACAATCATTTTGCTGCTGTGAAGATGAATTCGGTTGGGGGCAATGGTTCAGAAAGTGGAAGTACATGGGAAAGCGACATGCAAGAAGGAATTCCGAACGAAATCCGATTAAACTCCCTTTAGTAGTTGCATATTACACGTTATCATATGATGTGCGCAGTTGGTTTATGAGATCATTTTTTAAATGGTTAAGTAAGTATTGAATTTAATTTTTTGAGCCGTTTATAACTCTGATAAATGATCTCATGCTAGCTATGTGTGTCATTATGGTGATAACTTTGAATGTAGACATTATCGCACAGCTTGAGCCATACGCATTTGTTTGTCGATGGTTTCGGCTCTGTAGTTTAGTGTAGATATAGCCCTTTGCATTCATTCGTCAATGTAACTGGCTAATTGGTTGATAAAGGAAGAAGTGAACATGATATTTATGTCGATTACCGAAGCATTTCAGACATAAACACAGAGATACAAAGCAAACAATTGTAACGATACAAAGTACGCATAATACAACGAATTAACACTTAATCACCAACTTAGACGAATTGCAGAAATGAATCTCACACAACGAACATCGATTGAAGAGATCCCCGTCGAGATGGTAGCGCCGATACAGCGCCGTTTGAAACTACGCTCGTACCGGTCGGAGAATATGACGAACGCCATTGAAAGATTCAAAGCTGGAGAGTTCTCATCCATTCGAAAGGTGGCGAAGGAATGCGGCGTCGCTTTAGAGACACTGCGTGAACGTATCGTCAAGGGCGACGCTATAAAAGTAAGAGTTACACGTCGAAAATTCTCATTAAAACGAAGCAACATTTTAATTGTAAAGAGCTTCTTTGCACATAATATGTTTATATTTAGAAGCACATTTTGCTTACGGAAATAACGCACATCTAATAAAGATGTATAATGTTTTTTGAACTTTTTAGACCTGGTGGCGCCATGCTCTCTCCCATGACGATGAGACTGACTTAGTCAGTTACCTGCAATGGTGTGCGCGAGTAGCACAGCCACTCACCAAGAGGGAGGTGATCGTCAGGGCGTCGAAAATATTCCAGCTGCGAGCCGCCGAAGTGCCAGGCGCGTCGCAAGCGAATCTTACTCGGATCTTGAGCCAGAAATGGTGGCGCATGTTTGCTCGACGACATCCAGAGCTGCGCATTGGGAAAGCCAGCCTGATCAACGCTGGTTGCGCCACTGTTGAGCCCACTGCCATCTGCAACTACTTCCAACTACTGCAACAATGACTGACCAACTTGGGGCTTGACCAAAAGCCAGAGAACATCTGGAACGTGGACGAATCGGACTTCACGATGAATGAAAACAATCAGCTGTATGTGGTGGAGCGGGGGGCAAAGCACAATCCCGTTGTGCCTAGCGCCAACCGCGATCATTATACGGTTGTTGAGTGTGTTAGCGCCGACGGCCAGAAGCTCGCTCCATTCACCATCTTCAAGGGCGGTTTGCCGCACATGGCATACCATTTGGTGGGGCCGGCCAACGCTGCCTATGGAACGTCTGAAACGGGGTACATCAATGAAGAACTGTTTGGTAAATGCCTAACAAACTTTGGTAATCATGTGCGCGGCAGGCTGTGCATCGAAGGGACGTTACTATTGTTTATGGTGTGTTTCATACTTATACTTGCGGTCGGGTAAGCTGACTGTTAATGGCAGTAATGAATTATTCTACAGTAGTCAGTTTTCCAATTATTAATTGAATGATGTCATTGCTGCTATTGCGTTTTTACCAGTCAAAAGCTGCATTGCTATTTTATGAATAAAAGGCGTCGTAAACATGAGGAGATGTAAAACAAGAAGCAAGACAATTCAAAAGTGGTGTGAACATCGGTCATATCAACATCAGTGGAGTGCAGGAGATTATTTATGCCATTAATCTTCTTGTGGCCGGAGAGCTTTGCCATGTATCGCAGATATCTTAGGATTGCTAGGCGAAGCAGGTGGTGTTTCATGCTGCCGATAGCCCAAGCTAGCCGCTGTTTTGCCAAGCAAATCCTTTCATTGCGAGTGACGAAAATTGTGTAACGTTTCCTGGGTTTTGAATCGGCGTGATTGAGATAGGCAATGCGCGTGGTGTGGTGGTGATGTAGCTTAAAAAGCCAGTTCTAGTAGTTGCCGATCTTGGGATGGATTCCGCTGAAGTTCTTTTTAATCATAGAGTGGTACCCTTCCACAGCGTTAGTGGTGCGAGCGCCCTCATTTGTGAAGTGGTTCCAGAGCGCAATCCATTCATCATCCTTGAGCCAAACTTTTTCGAAGTACTTTATGAAGCGACGCATTGCTGGCAGGCCCACCATTTTCACTTAAATTTAAGAATTTGTTTTAAATTTAGGTGCACTGTCTTAGATCTTATAAGACACAAAAAAATTTAAGACAAAAAAGGAGCAGGTCCACGTGTAAATGTTTGTCATTAGCTGAACCGTTGCAGTTGTCTTGTCATCTTTTTTGTCTTTCTTGGAAATCAGATGTTACTACTAAAGCTTATTCTTCTTTTTCATATAAAAAGAAATGTCAAAAAAGTCTCAAAAAACGATGTCATATTCTGTTTTAAATCTTGTCTTAAATTGGAAGCGTTTGTCTTACAAAATTCTTAAAGGGGAACTGCGGTGAAAAATTATTTTTTTGATATGTTGTCAAGTCAAACACGCTGATCATCGCTGCGCATTCAGTTTTTTCAGATTTGACTCCCTTAAAAAGTTATAACCCCCTAAAAATTGGTCGACGAGCATTGGCTTGAAAGGTAAACTACCGCACTGCCGTTTGCTAAGCACTTCTTTACGAGACCACGCGCTACGTTGCTAAGTGCGTGCTCTACAAAATGATTTGCAGTCGAGAGATTCAAAAAATTGAATATATGCAAATATTTAGTGTTATATTCTGCGTAGTTACGCTGACTTGCATATATTCAATTTTTTGAATCTCTCGACTGCAAATCATTTTGTAGAGCACGCACTTAGCAGCGTAGCGCGTGGTCTCGTAACAAAGTGCTTAGCAAACGGCAGTGCGGTAGTTTACCTTTCAAGCCAATGCTCGTCAACCAATTTTTAGGGGGTTATAACTTTTTAAGGGAGTCAAATCTGAAAAAACTGAATGCGCAGCTATGATCAGCGTGTTTGACTTGACAACATATCAAAAAAATAATTTTTCACCGCAGTTCCCTTTAAATTAAAAAAAATTGCCTTAAAAAACGATTTTCGACCTGGCATCTTTGCCACACATGCCAAAGGCAAAACAACCGAGTGACGCCGTCGATGCTGAAGACCGCTTTCCATGAATTCCAGAATGCTTCAGCCATATCACTCATGAAGATCTTTGGACGCAGGCTATGGTGGCGTTCCTTTAATGACGCCAAAATTGGCGTCATTTCCATATCACTTTCTCCTTTAACAGTGACATTAAGGAATAATTTCAAAGTACGCAAAACATAAAATTAGTAACGAAAATAAAGACATACATATTAAAAACATTACTCTGATATTTGTTGTGAGTTGTTGCAGAGCAAATTTATAATCAGTAACTTGTGTTTAGTTTCTGACGAACGAACCTACTGTACTTTCGTTAAGAGAAACAGACGCACGATGCGCAAAAATATAGTAGTTTTCTCTTTCGTTTCTAAATCAGTAATTTTTTAGTTATTCTGCGCGATTTACATGCATAGAGAAAAAAGGGCAACGTTGGTCATGTAAGCGAATGAGAGAGCAAGAGTGAAAATACGAAACACAGAAATAAAACACAAAATACATGCCGCAGCGTAATTTAGTATAACGTGATCATCCTTACCTTTTGTTAAAAAGAAGGCCACTGGTTGGCCGGCGCCAACAGAGTCGAGAACGAGGACGGTATCGAGGAGGTACCCGTCATAACAGCAAGTCTTGTGTGCGGTGGCTATACACACCACGTTGCTGCCGAACTTTTCCAGCAGTCGCAGCTGCGTCGTCGTCTGCATGCCAAGAGCAAACGTGTCACGTTTGGCCGTTTGCGGACGATAGTAGAAGATTGAGTTATTCTCACCCAACTCAGTGAATTTGTTGATGGCCATATCAACGCTGATATGGTCATCTTCATGGTAATAACCGATGAGCTCTGGGAGATCATGTTGTAGCATGTAGAGAATGTCCTTTGTTTTTAACTGGCGATCGCGGACGCTCGAATCCTTATCTCCTTAACAAATAATATCAATTAAGTACAATTGATTTGGAAATTTTTAGAATTAAACTGACTTCTAATAAACTTGGCAATACGGTCCAGTGCGAATCCTTCACAAAGCTTCTGCTTCACCTTCTCTCATACCATATTTAAGAGAGATATGAAGCAAATGTCTTCGTTGTAGCCGATGTGTTGGAGGTACGCGGTAATCTGAACGACGCCATTTGCCAGGTATTTGGCGTTGATAACGGCAGGGCAATGCGCGTTCATTTTTTCGCTGCTCTTAGCGCGGGGGCCATGACGAGTCGTCATCTTCTCCTCACTTCCCACACCGTCTTCCAGCCCTTTTTTCCTGGCATCGTTTCTCTCCCACCTAGCAGCAGTAGAAGACAACAGTGCCTTTCTCGCTCAATCCTGTCCACTGCACAAACAGCGACTGCGTGGTCGTTTGCAAGTCTTCTTTCCAGCGCAGGAACTCTACTTGGGAAGGAAAGTTTTGCTGCAGCTTGGAATCTTTCGCCCCATGGGATTCTTGCAAATGTCGTCGTAGCGCATCGGCAGACGGAGATTTCATACACTTCTCATTGACGGGACAGACAAGAGTGTTCTGAAGAAAACTAAATAACATTTAAAGGGGAACTCCGGTCAAAAATTATTTTTTGATATGTTGCCAAGTTGAACACGCTGATCATCGCTGCGCATTCAGTTTTTTCAGGTTCGGCCCCCTTAAAAAGTTATAACCCCTTAAAACTTGGTCGACGTGCGAGGTTCACAAACATAACCGACAGTACAAAGATTGTTTGACACTTCGTTTCAAGACAACAAATTACGCTGTGAAGTGCATGCTCTACAAAATAATACGCAGTCGAGAGATTCAAAAAATTGGATATATGCAAATATTTCTGCGTAGCTGCGCTAACTTATCCGCCAGAATAGAACACTAAATATTTGCATATATCCAATTTTTTGAATCTCTCAACTGCATATCATTTTGTAGAGCACGCACTTCACAGCGTAACTCGTTGTCTTGAAACGAAGTAACCAACAATCTTTATACTGTCGGTTACGTTTGTGTCGCACGTTGACCAATTTTTAGGGGGTTATAACTTTTTAAGGGAGTCAAATCTGAAAAACTGAATGCGCAGCGATGATCAGCGTGTTCGACTTGACAACATATCAAAAAATAATTTTTGACCGGAGTTCCCATTAAAATCAGTCGTATTCTCATATCCAGAGCATAATTGACATTAAATTAAAGCTGTTCTCATTACTTTTAAAGAATTATACTCGCCGCAAGAGTGCACCTACTTTGTTGCTTTGCATTAGATAGATAACACCGATATCTTATCTCAATTTAAGCCCGAGAGAGAGGAGTCGCCAAAGAGAGCAAGAGTAGTAGATTTCTCTTACTAAGTCTTGACAAATTCTATCAACAGGGAGTTCGGAATGACTGTTGACAAATTAATTCTAATCACAACTATAATATTACTAAGCAGAATAATATGTAACTTTACGCGCACATTGTTAAAGATGTGACGCACAAACACTTCAATATTCAGCAAACGTAACTACCTGTAACGATAGCTATATGACTTATACTGAGAGTTCTTTTTTAAAACTTGCAGTCCATTCTTTGATATAGTTTCTGCTGATTTTTATTAAAGAGACTAACCATTCCTACTTTTAGTCAAAAAGGACTTGAAGAGTTACTCTATCAGATGAACCTCTGAACTTCGCTAAAACATCATGATAATGTCTCTCTGAACGCGTTAAAAGAACTTGGAGGTTCAAATTTGACATTTCTATACATTTTAATCCATAGTTCCAACTTCTTTTAACACATTCAGAGCTTATAATGAAGTTTAAGCGAAGATCGATAGTTCATTCGAAAGAGCAGCTCTCGTGAATCTTCGTGATTACAAATGTGAATGATTAGCTTAGCCAGCAATGTGCTTAACATGAAGTTAAGGCGCGCAAATAACATTTCCATTTTACGGCTATTATTTGACTGAAAGGAATGGGAAAGAATATGTTTTATACAGCATTTTAAACACTTTCCAACTGTTAAGCGTGCAACATCCTTTTTTCGTATTTTTGAATACGCACACTTACTTTAAGCCGATTATCATACGCTAATGGTGTCGACCGGCGCGGTAGCTTGCTGTTGCTCAAAGTGCTCCGCGCTCACGCTCTTCCACTACTTCCTGTTTCTACTCTCGCNGTCGACCGGCGCGGTAGCTTGCTGTTGCTCAAAGTGCTCCGCGCTCACGCTCTTCCACTACTTCCTGTTTCTACTCTCGCTATCGCATTAGCTATTCTTTATCTACAATCTCATATACAATATTTTAAGAAATAGTGGCACTGTGTCACTATTTTCTCAACCCCTTCTACCCTGTGCCACTATTTTTGCGTGCTATTATTTCTTAACATAGGATACATGTTATTGTACTGTCTATTAACCGAATAAGAATCACTCTATTGGTATCCTACATCCACAGCACTAAGCTATAACACTGACAAATGGTTGAATGTGAGGCAAGAAATAATCAACTTCAATTTGTCAACAGACTGTTCGCATACACTGTACAGGGTGGCCCAAAAACACGTACTGTTTTTAAGTTTGAAATAACATCGATAATCAAGTGATAAATTACAAAGAAAACCAAAACGTACCCGAACTGTGCCGTGTTTCTGCTGACGATGGAAATTGAACGATTTCCGGGAGCTTCTCACTGCGCCGCACAACTTTCACAGAAACTTTCCAGTCAGCTCATCGACAACCGGCTCCATTGCATTCTCCTGATCAACTCTTCCGCCTTTTTCAGCGGCGACAGCCTCTTCGTCCTCTTCACTTTCAGCGCGATACATCTGGAAGTCCAAATTAATTGCTGACAACAAACAAAACGCCCAAAAATTAAATTTCAATGGAGTCCGTAAATTCCGCTGCTGCGTATCATAAAGATCTGTTTGAATCCAAATGCCGTGATCAGGCAAATATCGCTTTAGGACTGAGCTCGTACCTCTCTGCAGTTAGCCCGAGTATGCGCCCATTGTAAGAATGTCATGTGCTTTGAGCACTTCTTTGTCAAATTCCATAATTACTCTTTATAGTTGTCGGTAATTGTTTATATAAATTATATTAAATGTTAGAAACTTTTACCAGTACGTTCTAGGCATACTGTACATAGGGTATATCGCTGTTAGACCTAATTTTTTTGAACCGCCGAATCCAGGTTCACTTCATAAGCGTATTTGACAGCTGAGATCCCGGCCCATAATATCATTAGTCATAAAGTACATATAAGCAAAGTTTCAAGAAAAAACTCAATTTCGAGTCTGGGTACTTTCCTTGTCAGAACATCGTCTGAATTACCTTGAAAGAGGCAGTTTTTTCATATCATCTTCATATCTTCAACGACATTGACAAAAGCAATTATATTCACATGAAAAACCCAAAGGTTCCCTTTAGAAAGACTTTCTCGTTCCTATTTCCTTTCCTCAACTGTTTGCTAGAAAGGTAATGAAATAAAAACAACTAACACTGATCTAGCTCGATCATAATCTTGATGTCAGTAGCATGCACTTGCGGCGCTTCGCGTCTCAGAAAGTAAATGCGAGAAAGGTACAGAAATAACCGAACAAATTCGCTGAAACAATCGAGAGGAACGAGATGTCAGCTTGCTAATTTCAATCTTTTGAATGAAATCTCGTTCCTCTCGATTGTTTCAGCGAATTTGCTAGGTTATTTCTGTACCTTTCTCGCATTTACTTTCTGAGGCGCGAAGCGCCGCAACTGCATGCTACTGACATCAAGACCATGAGCAAGCTAGAACAGTGTTAGTTGTTTTTATTTCATTACCTTTCTAGCAAACAGTTGAGGAAAGTAAATAGGAATGAGAAAGTCTTTCTTAAGGGAACCTTTGGGTTTTTCATGTGGATTTCATTCCCTTTCTAAGAGACCGAAGGTCTCTGTAACAACTTTCATTTAGTTTTTTTCTGATGACTTGCTAAATTTTATTTCATTGGTACAGAATGTAATTAAAATCTAGAATAAGAACGAGGCCAAGCTATGCGCGCTTGGCTGCTGAACGCAAAGTAGTAGGAGGTAGGAGCATCCAAGCTGCAATCGCCCCTTATATCAGATGGAAAAGAGCGTGTACTGGCCATTCCGTTCGCGATAAAGCAGAAATAGTCGAGCGCTCGTTGAAGTGACCGCTGTTGCGGGTGCAAACGGACAAGACTAGGGCTGCAACCGGGACGGTAAATTGGAAATTCTGGAAANGAACGCAAAGTAGTAGGAGGTAGGAGCATCCAAGCTGCAATCGCCCCTTATATAAGATGGAAAAGAGCGTGTACTGGCCATTCCGTTCGCGATAAAGCAGAAATAGTCTAGCGCTCGTTGAAGTGACCGCTGTTGCGGGTGCAAACGGACAAGACTAGGGCTGCAACCGGGACGGTAAATTGGAAATTCTGGAAATGAGGAAGTCCGAGGACGAGAAAGTCCGAGGATGAGGAAGTCCAAAAACCCCAGGATGAGAAAGTCCGAGGACGAGAAATTCTAGAAGTGGGAAAATTCCGAATGCGAGAAAGTCTGAGAACGAGGAATCCCTTGGCGACGGAAAATTCTTCATCCCCGTTACAGCCCTAGTCAATGCGATGCGCGCTCGCATCACAAGAAAAACGGGGCGTGCAATTTTAACAATTATAAAAACCCACGTTAAGCAAACGGTTTTACACGGCCACTTGCATTCGCGTGCACTCATTACTTCACTGTCCTCATATTGTGTCCCGCCTTTTTTGCTTGCGAACATTGGACCCTTGCCAATAATCGAAGCTCCGCCTACTAGGCTAGGATTGTTTTGTTCAAAGCAAAGTGGCGACATGATGGTTGCTTAGTAACAGACGGGCGACGGAAGAAATTACAAAGACAAATTTTAATTTCAGTTGCAGACTGTTTGTGATACGGTATGTGCGCCAGTTCAAAGGTGCGCAGCCAGGCAAGCAGGCAGCCAGCCAGAGACTGAGTCCACTATTTAGAGGGTTTTTCATAAATTGCGAGAAAACGAACAGATTTCGTTCCGATTTTTTTTCGTAGATGAAGGTGCACCACGATGACCGATCTTTTGGGCCAAAGATCGTTGAATTCTGTCGAGCGCTTTCCCAAGATCCGACTTTTGCGCCCAGTACAAAAATCCGCGCGGATACAAAAGTAAAAAGGAACGAGGCCGAGCGCTACCGCGCTCGGCTGATTTGTTTAATTATTCATAATTAATTTATGTTTCTTAAATACTCAAAAAATGAAAGATATATTTCGTTTCATTACTGCAAATTAGTATGTTATAAATAAGGTTTGCATGGAAAATTCCCCCGTCCCGAAAACAGGGATATCCCGTGAGTGTTTTCCCCGTAATTTCCCCGTTTTCCATCCCGTGGATTAAGGCCGGAGCATACTTTTTTAACGCACGCCGCTGCGGCGTGCGGCAACGACCAAATACCAAGAGTGTCTGCCGCAAGCCGCATGCCGCAACGGCGTGCGTTAATTTGGAACATAC
>NIUQ01002624.1:0-21456 GCA_002796945.1 Plectus sambesii
TCATGCATGTGCGATTTCAAAAGCGTGGGCGTCGTGAGCAAGGAAGCTGCGATCTACGGTCTCCTCTTACACAGGACTATCAGGGCGTTAAGTCAACAAACTTACATCGGACAGGTTGCATACCTAAAAGTGAAATACAACTTTGTCTACCGGTCTTGTTGTGCAGCTCTTACAACTTGATAAGCCACAATCAGGATTTCATAATCGTCAAACGCTATTTGATCCGTCCACCCGATGCTCACACCGTTATTTTAGGAGCGGAAATGAAGGATCCATTATTTGAGAAATCGTTTCAGCATTCGCATTCATCTCATATTGCAGATAAAGCCATTTTAATGGGAGAGGAGTGTTTGACGGATTTTAGTCAATCCATAAAAACGTCCGCTTGTGTGATAACCAACACCGCCAGTGTCTCTTGTATGTAGCAAACATTATTTGAGGCTTAACATGATAAGTTAAAATAGGAATCTTTTACAAAGGATCATTTTCTGAGAATCGAAATGGACGGAATTGTTATTTCGAGAATAGTTATTCCGCCGCCGCGTACGACCCTGCAAAGCTAGCATCTTGGTGTGGTAAAAGAGAACGAAGCCAACTTTGTCTTAATCAGACAATGGGGAGCCAACGCGAGAATGTAACTGTTTTCCGCCGTACACAATAATGTTGACATAGTGTCGGAAATTTCAATGCTCTTTGATTACGTTAAATAAATACATCAAAGCTGAGCCGAAACATCGGAAGTGCTGCAACACAACAATAGAATTAGTTAATATACAACAAGTGGCATTATTGAATAAATTTAAAGAAATATCTCTCAACACGACTCCATATAGATATGGTGCGAAAAGTCGGAAACCATCGAAAATAACAGAAACATCCCAACAAATCCACCACTTTCTTTCTTCCGTAAAACAGCAACAAGAGAACTGGCAAATTCATCACATGAACCCCGACAGCCGTTTCCCAACAGAAAAAAAGACAATTCACAACAATATTTTAATAGGCGAAGGCGGTTGCAGCAGGCAACGGATCAATAGAATCGCTTTTGGTACGGATCAAGCGTAGCGGGCGCGCCTCCAACCGCCGATTTGCCATTCGCTAATCCATTCACAGGGTTATTGGTCATCTGCAAGCGGTCAGAATACATGACGTCATTCCAGTTTGATTACAACTAGAGCTGTAACGGGGTTGAGATTGAAGAATCGGAGTCGATAGGGGTCGACTAAAAGACAGGGATTAGGACTGATCGAAGTTGGACAATTTTCTGGTAATTGGGGTCAGTTAATTTCGAATATCGGAATGGGGTAAACCAGTGTGGATCAGAACTACTCCGTTACAGCGTTAATCCCAACAATCACCTGCCCAGCAATAAAACGGTTTCGTTAGCGAAGCGAAGCAAGCACCACATTTGGACATTTAAGCCAATAGGAATAAGAATCAGCAATTGAGTCAAATACTTATCCAGGATCAATACGCCAAGAGCATTCTTGAAACAACCAGTATCGTACAAAAAGCCCGAAAGCGGCTTAGCTGAGAACAAAAATGCAAGAACAGAGAGTATCTCAGCAATGTTGCACGAAAGAGGTCCAAGGACGATTTCATAAAACTGTTGTAATGACAAGTTTACAACTGCTTTTATATTCCAAATTTTTCGAATAGTAAGAAGGTGGCGCGCTAGGCATCGCAGCCACCAGCCGTCATGAAGATTAGCTTTTCATGACGTCATTTTTGACGGAAAGACGTCATTCTTTTGCCACAAATCAAAACTGATCTTTGATATATATATATATATATATAAGTGCAATAAGTATTACTATAATAATCTGTAAACCAGAGCAATTTGCCTGATTCAGTCATCACTTTCTCTTTAAAAATATTTGAATATAAGAGTTTTGCGAAACAGACCTTGGAAGGCAATCAATCCTTTGGCGAGGAATAGCGCGAAGAGAGAGAGAAAAGAAATAAATAAAGAAAAAGCGACATAAAAAAGATATCAAATAGCGCGCACCGTGAGACTGTTGTGAATGCTGGGAGCTTTCGATACGCGGTGATGAATTTCGTAGGAGGGGACGAGGGAGGTGATGCGATGGAAAAAGGCATCACGTTCGACTTGAACGGCGGCCTGTGACACGCCAATCTCCTTCAGGATGCCGACTACGCGCTGTCTCACGGCCTGCAGGTTGGCGTCATCGCGCACTTGCACGTGCAACGTCCCCACGTTCAGCTCCGACTTCAGCTGCCACACGTGCGTGTTCGAATACGACACCACTCCGTCAATGTCCAACACCTAAACATTGCTTACTATTATAATTTAAACTCTCGTCGTTAACTATAACTTATAAAATTTGCTGTTTTCAGTTATTGTCACTGTCATTTTGCAGTTATTGTCACGGAGTCTGTCTTGATAAATGCATGCGTGAGTGGGGAATATTAGGCCCTACGGTTTCCTTGGAAGAAGAATATTTGAAAAGAATAATTAGCATCGTAAGTAGCAAGCGCTATTCGATTTTATCTAACGTGTGATCGAACGGGATGCGAAGAGAATGAAGATGGCCGCACGGGTGACGAATTTGAACGCAAAAGTTGCTAGTTACGATGTGAAAAGGTGAATGATACTCCTGCATATAACCGAATAGTCAATCTGTCAAATAAACCCCTTATAACGGATTTCTTAAAACCCGGCACTCAACAAAACTTTTCCTCTCTAGTCATTGAAAAAGAGAACCTCACGAGATCTTTTCAAAGCCATCAGCATCGTGTTAATAAAAATAAAATGCCGATCATAAACCAACTGACCTTTTGCAGCGATTCATCAAAGGGTTTTTCGATATCGGACGGGACGCGCTGAAGTAGAGTGCCGGCGGATCCTCGAAGCAGCGGGACAACGCTGGAGAAGATGAGGATGGCCAGGATGAGGGAGCAGAACGGATCGACCCAATGCCATCCAAGGTACTCGATCAGCAGCGTGCTGATGATGACGAACACCGACCCCAACGTGTCTGCCAATACGTGCAGGAACACACCTGCAAACATATACATATGGAGTGGAAATTTTTCGATCATTAACGAGCGTCGAGAACGAATACCGTAGAGCGCCAAATTTCGCTCATCTTTAGCACGCAGCACGTCAAGGAAAGTCTCAGGATAGACTATTTTGCCGTTACTCAGTGAAAAATTTCCCCTATAGAGTGGAAATCGTTTATATCGGTATATAGGAGACCAGCAGATATTGAACGACTTTGATTGAAGTACTCGATTTACGATGTCGACCCCATGTCCAATGATTCTGTACGTCAATGTTATTATACCTCTGAAAATTGCTGTTTGAACTAATCAATACAGTCTTAGAGTTAATAAAAAATATCTACTTTGGGTCTCACCGCGAACATATCTACATGCCAATTTAAATGCATAAAAACAATTCCACTTTCTCAATGCGCAAGCTCCAACTGCCAAAGAAACTACGATTACCGTAATCACCGCTGAATTTCTTTACTCAGCGATAAAAGAATTACGAGTCCAAAGCAGCTTGGTAGTTAACAACCCAATTTATACAAGTAACAAACCTTCCATATTGGCGTTATGCGAATGTCCGTGACTACCGCCGCCGCCATGGGAATGACCGTGACCGTGACCGTCGTCGCCGCCGCCGTGGAAGGCGTACATGCCGAACAAATTGACCAAGAGACCAGCTACCGACACGATCTAGACAAAGTCGCTAATTAAAAAGGCGTTCTTTTGACAAATGTGCAGTTAAATTACAAGCAGCTTTTCGGTGTGCACTTCCGGCGGGTCGTACAACCTCTCGAGTGCTTCGAGGAAGATGAAGAACGCGATGACGATGAGAAAGAGAGCGTTGATGAAGCCTGAAGGAAAGGAGGACTTTTCAATTGGGTTCAATCATCAGAGGAACGCGAACTTATCAGTGATGTGTTTTTAAAAATTGGACCAGTTGCAAAATTTTCCAAGGGAGGGCGCCAATTTTTTTCTCTGAGCCGATCCCTTTACATCGCCGACTTCCAAACAGCCAATCACTCACCTGATAGTACTTCGACTCTACCGTAGCCATACGAAAACAGCCGAGACGGTGGCCATCGGGACATCACCGACGCGACGAGACCCATGACCTGAATAACGCACAATTTCAAACAATCCAAAATAAACGATCGTATTCTTACCAGAGCGGAACAATCGAATAACATGTGAAAGCCGTCCGAAATCAGTCCGAGACTGTTCGTCCAGAAACCATACAAGAATTCAACACCACAAAACATCTAAAAAATAAAAGTAATTAGCAAAATTGAAGCAGTAAGCACGAATAGCGCGATAAACGAACTAGATTAGCACACAGGAAAAAGAAGATTCGTCGGGAGTCGGAATTGGCCAAAATCTCTCTCAAGGTCTCTTTGACAAACAGCAGGATGGACCTCGAAGTTCGTTGCAGAAAGTCATCACCGTAGTCGTATAAAGGCAGTCCGCTGTTTGAGAAGCCGACAAATTGACCCGCGCGAGCGCGCGGCTGATGCGGCGAAGTCAGCGCAAAAGATGCTGCAAACATTTGAATGTTCCACTTAAGTTGGTAAAGACGGCTTTTCGTTCTTCAGCAATTAACATTACAGTCAAAATCTGTCGATCAGTAACACGAAATGTTAGATAAAGCATGCTGCTTGGAATGGCGGCAGGGCTTCTTTCCATCAATTAAGGCACGTAAAAAAGCAAGAAACGACTATCGTTCCTGGTGAAATAACGGGATTCAATCACCAAAAAACGAGTACATCCTTGCAACTCCAGCGCTTGGCTCGATCTCATGTTACTGATCGAAAAATTGTAATTTATAAACAGTAAAATAAAAACGCACCAATGATAAAGAAGACGAGAGTGACGAAGACGCTACTATTGAGACCGTGCTCGATGACCTGCGCGGCCGCTTGGCCGTCGGCCAAGTCGATTATGGGCGCGATGACGGTCACCGTCGTCGGCGTGTACCACCAGACGTACGCCAGCGCCGCCGAGCCGACGAACATGATCATCGGACACCAGCGGGCCGCCGTGGTCACCGGGTCGGTCACGTGTTGGAAGCAGATGGATTCGGCGTAGAAGTCGATGACCATGACGAAGGCGATGGCGAGAGCGGCGAGGATGAAAAATTCAAAGTAGGACGCGATGTTTGACTGAAAAGGAGGGCATTTATATCATCGTAATTTCTTAATAACTAACGAAAAAATGAAGTTTTGGTCTTTTAGCAATAAAGATTATCAATGTAAACGCCGTAGCAAATATGCTCGATTTAGTAGTCGATATAACGGGTGCTAAAGCGTTCCCTTCGACTCTCAGTTACTGATCGAAACAATTTGAGTACAAGAAAAAAAGAGAAATAAAAGGAGATCAAAGCGATACCCCGCCGGTGACGAAGGCAAGCAAGGCGAGAGGAGTCAGGAAGATGGACGACATGAGCTGCACGAGCGCGTAGAGTCTCTTCGGGCCACCCACCTCCACCGCCATGCGCCGGAACGCCCAGTCGTACCCGGTCTTGATTACCAACGCCAACATCAACAGAATGATTCCGCCCTGAAAATTATGATAAGCTGCTTTTTATCAATATTCGATAATAAAATCAATACGAATGGAACTGGTATTCTCGCCTTATTATTAAAGATGTGTTCAAACGCACAAGGCGATACCATATGGATAGGTTGCGGAATACAAATAATAATGGGCATTTGGGTGAGTGAACTCGCCCCAAATATTAAAAATTTATCATATACTTCGCCGCTTAGACAAAGATATTTTGTTAAACCTAAATCAGAACACCAGAAAGGAAGCGAGTCTGCGATACATAAAATCGCATACTCGAGTCCACCCCACGCTTAAGCCCACACGCCTTTCAGCCTACCTTGTGATCAGCAACTCCAGACCAATTGATCGCGTGGTAAAACAGATGATTCAATCCACTATGATGACTGTGCTGTTCGGCTGAAATAGAGAAGCTTATTCTTTGATCAAAAAATACACGACACTTATTCCTTTGATTGCATAAAATAACACGACGCTTATTCTCTGACCGTGTATAAATGTAGAAGATAAATGAATGAATAAAGCGGACCCCGCCACCCTGCGGGACAAACGCTAAAGAAGAAAAAAAAAATGAATGAATAAACCAACGCACAATGGTGATGTTCGACGGAGACGTCCCTGTCGAGCAGCAACAGCCAGAGAAAGCCGATGATGAGACAGATGGAACCGCGCATTTTGCTCGGCGTTGCGCCGCCCTTGACAAGCGTCATAATCGCCGCCAGAATTACTATTGGGCTCTGCTCGAATACCAGCACCGACCTGTAAAAGAAATCTATTTCAATCAAGTTATTGCATCGGTTTTACATTGCGCGCTTTAGGTAACATTTTAAGGACATGCACACTGTAGCTGGAAAAGATACGCTCCTCAAGGCGTTACTTTTCGCGGTGAGACGCCATTTTTTGTCAAGAACCATTATCGATTCTTCATTTATACGTGGATTAATAATAAAATGAAGAGCAATTAGCTTTTGGAGGGGTTTTAGCTAATTCATTCATTATTTTTGTCCTTAATAATGAACTGCGGATATAACTGGGAGCGATTTCTCCAAATGAGTCTAGTAAAGCCTAAGTCATGAAAAAGGCGCCAGAGCGACCAGCGCCTTTCATAAGCTTTACCAAGCTGACCCTTTTATTTTAATAAAAGGTAAAAACGACCGCACCTTAACGGGCCGCAGAATGTGATTCCGTAAAACCATAGCACTTCGATGAGGCAATTGAAGAAGCTTAATTGGGCGATACGGAACAACTGAAATAGAGAATGGAAGCAGTCGACATCTCGCAACTTCATAAAATAAACGAATCGTACCAAACTCTTTCGCAGCGACTTTCCTTGAGTCAGGGGCTTTTGTAGGGGCATCAACACCAAGGTGGCGCTGCAATAAATTTTATTTAACTTCATACTCTCATACACATCACTTTATATTCTTCAAGCAAATTATAGCGATTTATGTTAGGGGTACTATTCCTCGGTAACTTTTCTGGAACAATTTTGCAGAAGTGACCGCGAGTTCATGCGTTTTTCATTGCACTTTGTCGGTAAATGCGTGAATACGAAACAAACATTCATCACGCGTTCTTACATGAATTTTTAATAAAGCTGTATTGAAACACCGTGTATACGAGATTTCACTGTACAGCATAATAATGACTGCTTCTTGACATTTTAAACAAAAGCCATCAACAAAATATAATAACAAGCCGCCCATCAGAAAAAAGTGAAGCAATTATATAACATGAAAAAGGCACCGCTCTTTACATGCTGAATAACTAGTCATATTTGAGTAACGAAAAATATCTTAATATTGCATCAAGGGAGCGTTATAAAGACTAAATAAAAGAATGTTAAACGACACTTACCCGAGCTTGAGTATCCAGAGCAAGCTGACAACATGTACAGTCTTCGCCAAACTGTTGACAATAAATAAACCGACGCATCGCAGCAATTTGACCAGAATGAGCAGGCCGACGTACCATGCTGACCTGCAATGTGTCTCGCCGTTGATTAATACGACTAAAATAGGGACAGGGAGGAAAGAAATTCTCGAGGACGAGGGTCTTGGAAATAGGCAGGCGTCGAAATCTAATAAGTTAATCGACTTTTGGTCTCCTTTTTGAGTTACCACACCAATTGCAGCATGGATTGACATTTCAGCATGTTCAGTTCAAACAGTTTTTCTGAGACTGCGAGAAAGCAGAATTTCGAGGATGAGAAGTTAAATGTCCCTCCTTAGAGTTCTGCTAGTTGGGGGTCCACTGATAAAATGCACCAACCTCGACGAGCCTGGCGTGAAGGACCGAGTCTCCTTCTTCAGAAAATCGTGCGCTAACATTTGTCCCTAATACTAACGTCGTTTGTAGTCCTCTGTTATATCCGCATGGTTTCAAGTTGTTTCTCAGATCTGCAAATAAAGAGGGGTAATCGTCGCTAAGACCATCGCTGATCTGCTAGCGATTTAGCGCACTAATAATACAGTTGTCGTACAATATCTCTTCTCAACTCGCTATTGCATTCTTTATTTTTGCAAAACAGATAACAACGCAATCATCCCAGGCACCAACATACCTTGCTGGCAATCGCCAACGCTGTATTTCTCTCCGTGAAGTTCCGAGAATAAACAGTTCTTCGATCTATGTATGCAGAGAACAGTCTTCTTCCCGGATGGATTGTAGTTCAGTCCTGTGCAAACAGCCGTATCGTAGTTCCTTGGCACTACGCTGACGGTGCCTATGTTCGCGACGGGACCTGGATAATCGCGCTGTAGCGGCAATATGAAAGGAGCGCGGTCGACCACTTATTACCACATCTCCGCTGGTATTATAGAATCGTATCGCGTTTTGTTTTTTATTCGTGATACTAGTGCTTTCTGCACACAACCGTAACAAGCATTTTGTACAATGAATCACACATAGTAATCTCGTCATGACAACAGGTAAGGCACGGTAGAACAATTTTTGAACTTTTTCTGCGAGCGACCGGCCGACGTGTTGCCGAGTGCGTCACCGAATAGCGTGAACAAGTGTCCGTCCAAAACGAACTGGAATGTTGTGCCCTTTTTCGGAATGGCTAAACAAAATTGATCATCAGTTATAGTAGACCTGGTCAACTACGGATGAACAAATACTTGCGATTAAATGTGTACAAAAATGGAACACACTAAACAATAAGATGAGGCAGTCCCCAATA
Source organism: Plectus sambesii (assembly GCA_002796945.1). Taxonomy (NCBI): domain Eukaryota; kingdom Metazoa; phylum Nematoda; class Chromadorea; order Plectida; family Plectidae; genus Plectus; species Plectus sambesii. The sequence goes on from NIUQ01002624.1 coordinate 8,759, forward strand.
ATAAGACCACTTTTCTTAGCTCGACACTCTAATCTCAAATACTTCACGATTCTGTGTTATCTCTACAATTTCTTTGCATTGATACACGAGAGAAGTTTGCGAATTTTGCTTAGCAATCTTCAAATGTAAACAAATGATTCTAGAGCGTTCAAATCATTTGTTGTATCATGCACAAAACACCAGTATCGTAGAAGAAAGACAATGGGAAAGACTGAACAACACTCACTTAGCAGTCGATCATCAGGCGTGATAATTAGGAAAGTATTTCGACTTTCCCTGACGACAATCCCTCTGAGACCAACTTGACTCGGGTTGACAGACGTCGCCACGAGCAACAAGCAGCCGTGGTAGTCGGCCTTTAAGAGGCGATCGTCGGCTCTCTCTGGATCCTTTCCACCATAGCACGACTTGAAATAATTTTTCCACAAATCGTACAGCGCCACGAACTGTGAGTATCTATAGCGAGCGAGAAATGAAGAATATTCACATTATGTAAAGCAGAAACAAAAGCTGTACTTCAAGTCTTTCAGATCGCTCAATTTCTTACTCTTGCGCGCCAAATTAGGAGCAGCCTTTTTCGGCTTGGTCGGTCGCTTGATCGTCTTCTCCAAAACGAACACTGGCATGATTAGCTGCAGATTAAAGTAACATTGAATTCGTTTTATGGACAACGAGCTAACAGCGCATCACGAGTTTAACCGATTCATACCATTACTAATTAAGTAAATTTTCCTTATTGATTCGACTAGGGAAAAACGTCCTTTCTAATTTGAAAAATGTCTCCGTTAAATTGGAAAGTGTACACATAAAGTGAAAATGATATAAAACTATCTATCATAATAATATAACTTTTTTCTGCATTCGTGTATTTTGGATATGTACCATAAGAATTCTCATAAAACAATGAGGGGTCATCAATATCCTGCTCGGTCAGTGACAGTGACGTTGGATAATCTGAACGTCCAATATGTCTTCACCGCATTTGGATATGAACTTCTGCTCACAGTTGAATCACTTGCGTCAATCAGTGCTGTACGATTCACGGCGGAAAGTTTATTTATACGCGCAAAAGCAAAGTAACCAAAAAAGGAAAGCCATCAACGAATGGTTAAACTAATCAACGATAAATTTCGGCGGCAACAGAGCCGATTCTGTGCGAGAGCAAACGAGCACAATCACATTGCCGGGCGATGGTCAAACGCCATCGAAAAAACAACCGTACACGAATACATATATAGTCGAACTTGACGACAATCGGAAAGGAATCGTCGTCTCACTTTTCATTTACAGTCTCCGACGTCTACATTAAAATCGTCGATAGCAACTGAATCGCACACAAACCATCGAATATACCTGTACTAAACAAGTTTAAGGGGAGTGGAGGGGAAGAGGGGGGACTGCAGTCACTTTTAGCCGCTGGGAAATGTGTGCCGTATATTATTAGCCGCGCATGAAGTGCCGACTGCGAACGGGGTAGCTTCAGATTCACATCATTCAACCGCATCGCAGCCTTTCCATGCGCGACAAAGCAAAATATTCGACGCACTCTCCGACGACGAAAAAAGTCACCAAAGTTCTCTTCAACTTCAACAAATGAAGTTGCGGGTCAAAAGAGCGACAAAGAGCGATCAATCATCTGACATGACGGACTTGGTGCGCTTCTTGGCTATGGCCTCTTCGACGGACTTGAGCTGCTTGAGGAGCTCCTCGCGTCTGGTGTCTTTGTAGTTCTTGTCGTCCGACTTGTCCAACTTGGCCTTCTTCGGCGTGGGGGCCTCGTCCGTCCCGCTGATGCTTTCGGCGCCCGTCGATCGAGTCGGCGACGGCGAACTATCCAGCTCCGTCTTTGAATACTGACGCATTTTAGACTGAAAAGATGTCGTTTTTAGATTGCAACAAGATGGTTGATGTCAGATACGCGCCAATCTCATCGTTATATATATGGGATCAATTAGATCAAAAGCGGTAACGGCTGATTCGCTCAAAATTCTCTGATCGAATTTAACAGGATAACGTAATTAATGCGGCAAATATAAAATGAGAGGTTCAACTTCATCAATTATACATTATCCTTCATGCCATGCTCGCGTTTCAGTTAAAGCGCATTATGAAGTAATCTCTTGTTGCGCTGAAAACTATCAAAGATAGCCCAACTACAAAGAATGAATACTTACAAACCTTAGGTTTAATGGTCATTTTGATCGGTTGCCGGTCGTCTACATCGTCCTCCTCTGGCGACAAATTGGTCGCCAACGCTCCGTCTTGATCAAACGACGGGGGCGTCATTCTGCAAAACGTCATTCTATGTATTCGTAATGCGAGGAGAAAGTGGAAGAGTGCAAGGCGGGTAAAGCAAGACCATATATGCATAAACGCGCAGAAGTCGTAAAAACATCGCATATTGCCTATCATTTTGATGCTTAGGCCTGAGCAAAATCGCTAAATCTAAACGTCAAAAATATGACGAATGTGCGCCACTCGAACCGAAAAACCCAACAATTAAGAATTCCGAAAGGCACAATCGCAACAGCATTATTCCCAAAGAAGGCCGGTGTGAAAGGCGACAAAACACTTACGGGGAGGGGGTGCGGGGCTGCCGAGCGCCAGAGGCGTTGGAGGAGATGACGCCGTCGACGGCTTTGGCAGTGTCTTTGGTCAGTTTGGGAATGCGGCCGAAGGAGTCGGAGGCGACTTTGGGCGCGCCGCGCTCCTTGCGCTTGCGACTATTCGTGTCGGGACTCGCGCTGCTGCGGCTGCTCGTGTACGTCTCGCGCGATTTGCTGCGCGAACTGCTCTTCGATCTGCAAGGACCACATTCGCTCACATATAGGGGAAACTTATCGATCAGTAACGAGCGTCGAGACCAAATACAGTAGAACGCCAAATTTAGCCTATCTTTAGCACGCAGTGCGTCAAGGAAAGTCTCACGAAGGACTGTTTTGCCATTACTGAGAGAAAAAAATTTCCTGTAGTGAAAATTCCTTCATAAGTAACATCGCATGTACATAAAACATTTATTAAAAGTCGTCCTTATTTTATTTTTTTCCCTCGCTGTTTGTTTCCGATTAGGAGTCAGCGATGGCGGTCCTCACAACCCGCCATTGAGTTAGCGACAGTAGAACATCCGGTCGGCTGTCGCATGCCTGTCACCGGGATGTTGTCAGAGTGGTGTAGAGACCACCGCAGCGAAGCTGCTACCGATTCCCCGACCGCCCACGGAGGGATGACCACCTTGGTTGGGTGAGAGTCGCTCTCAGCGGGAATTAAACCCGCGTCCTCGAGGCTGTTGGGCGAGGGTTTAGACCACTACACCAATCGACCCACGTCCTTATTAAATTAAATAAAAAAATATCCTAACAAAAATGAAGCAAAAACGCTTACCGTTTCGAAGAGTAAGTAGAAGCCGACGAGGTGCTTCGCTTGCGCGCAACGGGTCGCTCTTTCGAAGCGGACGCGGCGTTGGTCGATGGATTGCGTCGGTCGCGTTCCCACGGATCGCGATACTCGCCACGGCCGTCGTAAGATGGTCGGTCGTAAGGCAGCGGCCGACCGCCGCCGCCTCGATCACCACCACCGCTGCGATATTCGTGGTTTCTTCTGCGATCGTCGTCTCTCTCTCGAGGCGGCATATCGCGGGAGGGCCGTTCGCGCTCGCCGCCTCCCCGACCCGACTCTCTCGAGCGGTTAGCCGACGACGTGGACGAAAGACCGGCATCCGTCCGGGGACGATTCCTGCCGCTTGTGGAGTCGCGATGGTTGGCAGAGCGGTTGGCCGATGAAGAAGACGACGATGAGTAATTCCTCTGGGAAGGGTAGAGGACTTGGGGGCCATCGGTGGGCGGGGCGCGACGATCGCTGTGGTGGTGATCGCGGTTGGAGTCGCGGTTGGAATCTCGCGTGCTGCCGCTGCTCTGACCGGTGCCGCGGTATGCCTTCGTTGGTGGGTAATTGTGGCCACCACGACTGCGATCGGCTCCGTGCTGCACATCATCGTCGCGACTCGCATGCCGCGACGACTGGTAGCTGCGCCTTTCGCCGCGATCGCGACTGCCCCCTGCCCTGAAAGCGCAAGCGCATATTAATATTCATTACCATCGACGAGAACGTCCCAAACAGTGAGACGTGGAGGAATCAATTGTCCTCTCACGCGCAGCAAAATACCGCCCTTTTGTGCATATTCGTTCATGCAACCCGAGAAACTAGACTTTGACGCGGGTATAGCATGGGTAATGGTGGTAGAATTAAAGGATTATCGACACGTACAGAACAATTTGGACGAAGCGACGAGTGTAAATCGACGCTACTCGATACACTAAAGCATGGCTAGCAGAAATGAGAAAGGGTTCACTTTTTTTAGCCGGATATATTCAAATCTACACTTGTAATTCCTTCTTTATCAAGAAGGCAATAAATTTTCGATTTCGAAACAACAAGATTCAGAGAGGAACTCAACTAGCTGAAACTACTCCAAAAAATCATTCCGCTTTCTTTCTTATTCTACCACTGGTCATAAACTGAGTATAGGGCAATGCAATCTGGCAAAACGATATTCCCAACAAAGATGTTTGTCGACGAAAGAATTTCAAGCGTAAAGCTTACTCATAATTGGTAGTGGAGCGACGAACGTCGCGATCGACTCGGCGGTCATTTTCGCCATCCGAGTCCGGTTCATCGTAGACATTGGTCGACTTGCGAATTTCCAACTCGTCGCTCGGCGGTAGAACGAGCCTCTTCTCTTCAAAGTCTGGCTCCTTTTCGCGCTTCTCGTTCGCTTTTTTCATTAACTAAAATTATCCATTCTTATCTTGTTATTTATTGGAGAACAAACAACTAAAAATCGACGCTGTTCGGAATCTTACTATTTTGCAACTGCTACGAGCGGAGCTAGACATGACGTGATGTGACACAAAAGAATATCAAGACACCTAATGAAGGGTGAAGACGCCTTAGTATCATATATATTGAAATTACCGCTCTATAATCCTATTACAAGTCAGCCCAGAACCGCAATATCCTTAAAAATCTTACAACTGATAACACCTAAAGGCCGTAAGAAATGTCGATCATCGCATAATAACACTATTATCATCATATGAAGAACAACACGACGTGATGAACGAGCGCTCTTACCTCTCTCGCCTGCTTGAGCCCGCGCTCCCAGGCGCTCTCATCCGATTCCTTGACTGCGGGCGCGGCGGACGACAGCAAAGGCACAGGCGGTCCGCTGACGGGAGGAAAGGATGACTGAGGGGCGCGTCGTTGCAACCCGCCAGCGGTAGAAAGACCGACTGGCCGACCGGTGGCGCTCACTCGCCGACCATTAGTACTTCCACCGCCGCTGGTGTTGTTCGTCCACTGAGTATTCGTCCTAGTCGGCTGCTGCTCGGTTTGTCGCCACTGCGATCGCTCGTGCCCTTGCGGATGCATAAACTTGCACGTGCTGCCCCATGTGCACTGACCGCGCAAGAAAAACTTGCAGATTCCCACGTCTTCGGGGCGCACGTTTGGCGACAGTCCAAAACCGGGACTCTGTCCCGTGCTCGCTGCGGGGCGTGCTGGAGGGAAGGAATTGCCACTCGTTGGCGGCACGCCATCCGACTGCTTCGGCGGTGAGCGCCGGTTGAAGAACTGCGGTGGGGGCGGCTGTCGCGGCTTTTCATCGTCGTCGTCGTCATCGTCATCCTTTACTTCGCCGTCTTCCAAATCGTCTATCTCTCCATCTTCTGCTTCGTCATCATTTGCCTCGTCATCGTTTGTCTGCTGTTCCGTCGACATCTCGTCGTTTCGGCTGCCGTGGTCGCCTTCATCAAACGACTCCTGAAGAAGAGATGAAATTAGGTGTTTTTTTTACAGCGGTGAGAAATACTGTACTGATCCGGTCGAATAACTGCAGCAGCTTAGAGCGAGAACAACTCTATCAGCGTTTTGCAACTATTGATAAAACGATCACCCAAGTTGTTCTTTGTTCTCATTCGCGTATGATTTGACTGATGTGATTAAATGAATTATTTTAAGGGGATTAATAGATGATTTAGTGAGAAAGTACAGTTGCCCTTAGCTTTAGGGGATCCGCCGTAGATGATTAGCACGCTATGCAAAGCGGCTTAGTGGCTAATTATAGTCTAGCGTGTCCCAATCACAACCGCCTTGTTGCGCGCAGCAGTTAACAATATACGGTACATTCTTCACAACAAGAGATGATTGAAACTCCTGTTAAATCCCTACTGTGCTTATCCCACTAAAGGCAGTATGCACGTCGCTATCGATCGTATCAATCGTATCAACGATGAATATACTCCGATATCACGAATGAACAACAACGGTACGAACAAAATACAAACCTGGTATCTGATGGTTGCAAAGTCTGCTGGACTAGCTCCATCCGGCTCTGACAGCTCGTAGTCGAGCTCGCCAGCTTCTTCTGGAGCGTCGCCGTCGTCGCTCCCATCCGGCGTCGTCGGCTCCAACAGTTCCGCGTCTGGATCCATCCTGAAACACTCTCAAATTATTCCAGCAAGTAGTAATCGTCAATCGCTCAGCGCAGATGGCAATCAGCAAAGTGCCAACGGTGCCGTTGTCGTTTCTTCTTGTTCGCTGCTATGCCGGATTTACCGAGCCCACAAAACCAAGTGGCATTGATGACGATCATATTTGGTAATATTGGTCCAAAAAAGCATTGTTCGATTTACCGTGCAGACCGCTACGAATTCGGGTGCGTTTGCAGGAAGACAGGACGAGACAGTAGTCCAAATGATGGCGGGCATGGCGCACAAGACGATTACACCCCTACGCCTTTAAGTTTTACACAAGGGCAACAGAGATGAGAGGAACACAATGATGCTATACATGGTCGACAGTTCGATCCTGCCAAATAGCTTGTTTGTCGGGGAACATCGCGTCGCGCTGTCCTACACACAATTTTTAATGCTCGCCACCTCTGCCCAGGAAAATTTGCACTTTCCATCGCGATTTCTTTCAAGAAATCTTCAAAATTGAAACTTTTCTCGTGCAGGAGCATTCTGCACCAGTCAGCGCACAGATTTATCGATCAACGATTTTCCCTTCGTAGACGACCAATAATCGGTCACTTTATACGATACTCAATGAGAAGAAGTTTCATATAAACGTCACTGTGATTGATGTACGGTAAGCGCCAACACGAATTAATACGCGTTACATTCAGGGTTGATTCGAGTCGTGCAAAATTCCGTGCATTTGTTGTACACAAAGTTCTCATAAATTAATATTCGTTTTTGATATCAATTCTCGATAATCACATGTGAAGTCGAAGTTTCAGACGCCGGAAGAGTCGCATCAGCCCGCCAGTTAAGCAATCCAAAGGTTGAAGAACAAGAGAGAGTGAAGGAGCGAGCTTTGAAGCAATGCTTCGTCGAGCATGCCTCGTCCGTAACCTGCTCCTGCTCAGCAGCGGACAGTCGGAATGCGTCGGCGTATTGGGGCTGGAGCAAAGGAAGCGATGGGCCCAACCGTCGACGCCACGCATCCACCATATGGACTTGCACAGCTCGGCCTTTCTGCTGAAGACGAAGCAGCCGGCGAAAACACAAAAGAAGGGGAAGCAGGCAAAGGCGGCGGCGGCGGCAGAAGATGACGATTATGAGGAACTGGCGAAGACGAGTGGCCCGGGCGATTTGATAAAGCAGTTGGAGGAACTGGAGGATCAGCTTGCGGAAGAGCTGACGATGCACTTTTCTCTACGCGTCAACTTGCGGCAGTACGAGCAGTTGCCGGTGAAGCTGGAGACCGGGGAGGTGTTGGCGATGAACCACCTGGGACGCGTGACGATGAAGACGCCATCGCTGGTGGCGATCAACTTCTCTGCTAATCCGAGCGCCATCAAGGCGGCGAGACTCGCGCTCGAGCAGTCCGCCCTCGGCAACCCCCAGCAGGAAGGCCCCGTGCTCCACCTCTCTATTCCTCGCATGACCCGAGAGAAACGCGAGGAAAAGGTCAAATCCGCCAAAAAGATCTTCAACGACTACAAAGACGCGCTCAATAAGGTCTCGTACTTTTTGATTATTTGTGAAACGTAGCAGTGACTGACTTGCACAGTGCTTTTTTTACCTTTATTTCATATCGACTAGTTCCAATCTAGTGGGCTGGAGCGTGTTTGAATCCAAATCTTTCGGCTTCAGATCAAAACATTAACCGCCATAAAGCCGTCAGTTTACGTTAACTGAACTTCTATTTTGTAATTGCTGCGCGACGATATCAATGTCTCAAGCTGTTCTGGCTTCTGAGATTAGAATGACTCGAGTGTACGTGCCCAACAATATCTACAGTGACCATATTCAAACTACAAATTTGTCCTACTGAACCATCTTACATTTACTATAAATTTTGCACGAAGTAAATAAGAAATGAATGGCTTATTACAAGACGTTTTCTCACCCTTTTGTGCAATATAATGAGGTATTTTCAGGTCTATGCGAAACATGATAAACACGCGCAAAGCTCTCTAAACAACCAGGAAGCATACAAGGCCAGAGAAGTGCTCTTGACTATGAAACGAAAGTTTGACAAGAGAGGCGAGGATTTAGTCAAAGCCAAGACAGATGCCTTACTTTCTGAGATGATTTGATTTACCTCGAATGCTATGTTGGTGCTATTGGTTGTACTTAATGATAATGCTTTTTTATCGCGCAACGATATTGTGTATACGTGGGATATTTTAAGAGAAGGAGAATAGAGTGCAGATACGCTAAGAACGCATCGGGTTGCTGGACCCTGCTCAAAATGTAAGTCTCTAGCCGACGCTATATTTAATAGTGCCCGTGAGCTCAAAGTCAAAATTTTGCTGAATTGGCTACATTGACGTATCATGCGAAGTTATAGTAAATGTACATTTTGTCTTCGAGCGATTTTCTTAACATTAACGTTCTTTAAGCAGTACACTGAGAGTTCATGAGATGAAAATGCGCTTCACTGAGCAGCGAAGACCACTGTAAATTGCACGGTTTTGCATTTATATATTAGTCATTTTAGCATTCAATTTGAGTGCATGCTGACGAAGTTGTGTGCAAAAGGGACGGACGAGAGTGAAGAACTGTTTGTTGAACAAGTATGAGTGGTTAGTTAATAATTAGTTTAACGCTAAAGAGCCTTGTAAATCGTCCGTTATGGCAACTTCCCCACATGCAGAAGTGACTATCCCTCCCCAAAATCTTCATTGTGTCTCGTCTCAACATTCGTAAAACAAATTCATTTAATCAAATACTCAAAGTCATACGCGAATGAAAACAAAAAAACAGCAACTGCTAAACAGAGTGAATACGATCACACAGAAATATCGTCCAACTGACGAATGCCGTCCTTGTTGATCATGACCACCTGAAAGGTGGGCAGATTGGCGACAAACCGTTTTTTTACTTCGTTCAGACACTTCATCATGGCTTCGTGTCCTTCTTCCTCAGTCATATCTGCAAATCCTTTGTTGAATTCTTGAACGGTTACTTATAGCAGTGAACAGCTCAATTGTTGTAAATTAAATAAGATAAGATTCGCATGCAGGACAATAAGAATATAATACATTAATATAGCACAAGCATATTAAACAGAAAAGAGCTTATGTTGGTAAGTGTTCGCGAGATCTGATCATAATATACATGTGTTACGCTCTTTTAAATGGTTCCTTGATTAACAACAAATCATTTCTGAACTAATTTGTTGAAAAAGTTTTTTCAACGCTTTCTCAATTAGCAAGCCAACGCATGTGAAGTTACAAGGGGATCACAGCCACCTCTTTCAAAAAAGGATGCATCGTATAGGTCTCTTTGTAGCCTATGAGAAGCTGCTTAGCGGTAAATTAGTTACAATGTAAACAAATACCAATCGCAGCCAGCTTGTCGCACTTAGACAAGAGCTATATACGATGAAATCATTTCAAAAAGGGGTGATCGCAGTTCCATTTTAAATAAAGCCGAATGAAAGCAGCTAGTTCACTTCAAAAATTCCTACCGGGCCGATAGAGTTTGTCGAGAATGGCGTAGCAGAAGCGACCGCTGAATCCGCGGAACAGATAGGGCTGATCGGAAAGAGCGTTGCCCAGATAATCGATAGAACCGAGGAAGGGCTTGTTGTCGTGCTCGTCGTAGCCGCCCACCAACGTATCGACGGTGTAATGGTCCTGCGAGCGCAGATTGTCGGCGATCGCCTTGCGAATCCAATGCATCGCTGAACGCGGAGTGATTTCGTACCCTAAATAGTTTGAATATTTTTTCATATGCGGATGTGCATCACGATGGCCGATCGTTAAGGCTATAGATCGTCAAACTCTGTCCAGCGGTTCGCGAACTATCACTGGAAAACCGAATAAAAAATCCGCGCGCATACAAAAGTAAATAAGAACGAGGCCGAGCGCGGTAGCGCTCGGCTGATAAATCGCTGAACGCGGAGTAATTTCGTACTCTAAATAGTTTGAATATAAATAGGGCACATGAAATTTCATATTTGCGTTGGGATTTTTATTTGTAGACTTTACATTTAGTTATGTGTTAAAACTTACGCAAGCGTTTTTAAATTAATAGAATGGCTGAACACGAGGACTGCCTATATGTCAGAAGAGCGCTCTTTGAATATGGAGGAGCTGGAGGAAATCAGGGAGGGCTTCCGACGGTCTTAGTAGACAGATTCTCTAACATTAACCCATTTGAGCATTAGTGTGCAGGACGAGGTCTCTGTTAGTTATATCTGACACGTAGGAGCAGAAAATTTGCAAATTGTCATTAAACGTATTTCCTCTTAAATTTTTTAAATCCTCTTCTTCTCAATAGCACACGGTCAAAGGGAAAAATGCCAAGTACGATAGCGTGTCCCATATAATTTCTAGCCAATTTGAAATTAAAGAGACTTGCCGTTCCTCAGCTTGTACAACTGAAGGTTCTTCTCGACGTAATCTCCGAACTGAGCAACGTCGCCATCTTCGCCGATGCACATCATCATCAGCTTTTCACCCAGACGGAACGACTTGTCGTGATCTGACAAAACAAATATAGATATTATAAGAATACCAATTCAACCTTTAATACCCACCATTGGTGACCACGATGGCGCCGTGAGCGAAGCAAACTTTATCCGCCGCCAGCAGCACGTAGTCATTCGTGCGCAATCCGAACAAATATGCCATCCCCGCCATGTCTGCTGTCGATATTCACCAATACTAACGTTTCCTTCAATAAGTATACTTTGCTGGCTGACACAATCTTCTCTTTACCTCGCTTGACTTCAACTCAATTCGAACGAAAGTCGCCAAAATTGAAACGAACGTGCGAGGCCGATGATGACAATACAGAGTATATCGTATTCGGCGCGAACATCGCGGCGAGACGTAAACATATTCGACTGTGCCTTCAATGAACCTTCTTCTGACAGTAACAATGGGCCAATTTCACATCGCGTACTTTAGCTAAAATCGTATTTTACGCCTATCCTTTATCCAATGTGTANTGCCTTCAATGAACCTTCTTCTGACAGTAACAATGGGCCAATTTCACATCGCGTACTTTAGCTAAAATCGTATTTTACGCCTATCCTTTATCCACTGCGTAAAGTCCGACTTTAGCTAAAGTACGCGATGTGAAACCCACCCATTAAAAAAAGTAAAGGTTTCTTTAGAATATCACTGATTTCTTCTGTTTTGCCTTCCTTAACTGTTTATTAGATTGAAAATAAAATATCAAAAAATCTGGCAGAGCTGAGGTAGTTGAGAGGAGGTTACAGAGAAAACTGAATAAAACCGATGAAATAATGGACCGGCAACATAATCGAGTCCTAAGCTGTTCTTAAGTTATGCATTACTTAAGCCCATTATGAAAGATAGCGCTGAGCATCGCTATGAATTACTCAACTTTAGGACACGATTATGTTACCAGTCCAATCTGGAGGAGGAACGAGGTGTCAGTCAAAAACTTGAAATTGGCCAACTCGGATTTACTCTAAGCGCTGTGAAGCGCTGTAATTGCATGTCACAGAAATCTACACTTTGAACAAGTTAGAACTGCCTTAGTTTTTGGTATTATATCCCCTTTCTTGCAAACAGTTGATTTAAGTGAATAGGAACGACCCACCATAATGCAGGGTGCTAGGTAAGTCATCATCTAACTTTTTTTTCGAATAATACTTCTCTAAGTGCACCGATCAAGCTGAAACTCGGTACACTTATAGTCCAGCCATTCCGGTTTTTTATGGGAAAAGAACTATTGAATTTGGTCAGCGCATTGGCATGATATAGCATGACTCAGTTTGATCGGTGCACTGAGAGAAAAATTATTCGAAAACAAAGTTAAATGATGACTTATGAAACACCCTGTATGTTGCTATTCCCTTACGTTGTCTGTCCTCTGACCGTGACTTGTGTGAGCTCACGCTGTTTATGCCAAAGTTTTATTTGTTAGAGCGTTTATGCATATAAAGAATTAATACTGTGAAATTATCTAAAATATCATTGCTGAAGAAGAAAAGGCCATTTCATGAGTAACTTTTAGCGATAAGGTAAATTGACTATTGCGCGATTTGGAATATCTCCATAATAATGATCAGAGTTCTCGTCGTTATTTGCCAGCATTCTCTCTCTCAATCATCGATTACATGTCACCGTCATCAAATGCTGGCTGTATCACCCACATAGTAACATGATTGCCTTCAACACCATCAGGTTTGATTGATGAAAACAGTCGCAC
>NIUQ01002625.1:0-21502 GCA_002796945.1 Plectus sambesii
GGAAATTAATGCCAAAATGTGCTAAACTATCAAAACTAACGTTCCGCGCTACTTAATTCGCTCAACTGTCGAAAAGAAAAAAACGCCAAACGAAATCGTAAAAAGTGCGATTTTCGAAGCGATTTTCCCTGCGAATGAGCGATGTACGTAAAAAACTGATGCGTCCATTCGAATCACCGACCCAAATTACCCCCGAATCGATCATTTTTAGCGCCTATAGACTGCTGCTTCTATGCGAACACATGATGCTACTTGTAATAACACCACACATTTGCTGGCCATAGTACTAAATAGCGTGCGCTACGCGCACGCAAAAATAGACATTATGAATGATTGTGTCGAAAAAAGAATAATCGCAATTTTAGGTTCCTGAATACTTTGGTGAACTCAACAATACTTAACAGAGATTAATTATTTCATCAGATGTTTTCAAACGATAGAGTATAATATTCATTTCTGCCATAAGTTTATTACAAACCCGAAACCAACTTTACCGATTGGTTTGACAAAAATTCCATTGCTTCAGCGATTTGTAATCCAAACCACATGAGATCGCTCGTTGTTACGATGCCTTCCTTTCTACGCGCTTCATAGTTTGCTCCCCAGCTGCTGTCTTCTTGCGTCTAAATAAAAAAAACACGTATTGATGCATTAGGTTGTCAATCATTATTAAATGCAACTCATTGTTAACATTTCTTGCATAACAAATGAATATTGACTATGTATCAATTGCACGAAAATAACGTTATATTATGAGGATTTAGATTTGACAGTTGTAAATATACAGAGTCAAGTAATATAGCAACCCTACTTTCCACCGAAATTCAAGCGAGATCGGTTGATAGCCGTCTGTACTTTGAACAATGTAATCGTTGACAAATTTTTCTTCGTCTTTCCTGCCTTGAAGGAACTTGTCCAGACTGCCATACTCACAGTACTCGGTTACGACACAAAAGTCCTCTGGTCTTTTTGTAACGGCTCCAATCAGTTTTAATATATTTGGATGGGATCCAATACTGGACATAATACTTTGCTCGCATTGCAGTGATTTAAGCTGCTGGTGGTAAAACGCGGCTAGTTGCTCTTCAGTCAACGTTTTTGTGTCGGCTGATATTTTAGAACGTTTTACGGCAACCGGCATCTCCTTTCCGTCTCTGTCTCTGAGCAGTGCAAAGTAAACGTTGCCAAAGTGACCTTGACCGATTTCCTGCAACAAAAAACATTATTTAGTATATGCTGATTGTTAACACTTGGAATTCGCAACGATGAGTATCGTTAGAGTTTTATAGTGTACATTGTTAAAGGGCAATTGAATTCAGAATACGTTTTTTTGCTAAAAACAGACGTACAACGGCGTGTAAACCGAAATTTTCGTTAATTTTTCTTGTAGTGAGCTAAAAATAGTCAAAACATGCATATGAAATAGTGGTCATTTGACACCCTTGCTGTTAAATTAAAGAATCTGAATTAGGTGTTCATGTATTCCTGGTTTTTTACTCGCAAAAATTCAAGAATTTATAACAAAACTATAATATAAAACAATCTCTGTATTCTGATATCTCTTCTTTCCTCGCATTTTTATTATTATTTCGAGACTATTCCTGCGAAAACAAATGCAAATTTCGAATTCTGTGCCCTGAACTACATTACTTAGGCCAGTCCGATTCCTAAGCGGTGTTCTTTATTCAAGCATTAGTGCAATAATGAAACAGGATGAGATCGGTTTTATCCAAACGTGTTAATTAGTCCTTAACAAAAGATTGCATCGCATTGCATATACGGCTTATGGTTATTGCATGACTGCGTAAAACTAAAATTTATAGCAAAAGCGCCTTCTCAAGCCTGTCATGCTATTAGAAGTATAACGATACCAAAATCGGAAACAGAATTGTACAATAAAATTGTTTTGTGGGATAGCGGAATCTTATTATTAGAAGCTGTTATTTCATGAATAAGAATCGAAATTGTATGAAAATAAGAGCATTCCTTGTTTTTGAGAAACCAAATAAATAAAATGAAGGGAATCATAGTGATTTTTACACCTTCACACGCTAGTATTTCCATCCCTAACAGTTATATCCTTTTAACGGAATGCAGTATTTCACCATCATGACTTGCCTTCATTAAAGTCAATTGTTTCAGATCGATTTCATTCTTTGCGCTTAATACAGTGTTCTTTGTGTTGTAAGGCGATTTCACCAGCGCGTCTGTGACATTATCGAACATTAGTGGTGCCGTTTCATCGGAGATTTCTTCACCGTCGACGGAGATTGATTTTTCACACCTGTCCTCGTATATATAGTCGTTGTCACGGTCGAGCGCGCAATCTGCTGCCGGCACGATTTTCGGCGGCGTTATACGGTCGTTCGAATTACTCTGATCCGATGACGAAATCTTAATCAACGAAGGAAAGGAAGCTAGTAATATCGAAATATAATGATTAATTATGTTTACTTTATTCTAAAGGAATTTTCTTAATCTGGTTACTGGAAGACGCAAAGCCAAAACAGACCGTGAAATTCACTATCTCCTAAGTATCCCAAATATTCGCTCTTTGACATATTACATCCAGACAGGGGCGTTGATGAATACTGGAGATGGAACAAGAAATAATGGCTTACTGCGTCGTTGAAAGGAGAGGTTTCGATTACAATTTTTTGACGAGTGTCCAAGCCAGGATTTAATGCGGAATATCCACGCGAATCAGGCACGGCCTGAACTCGATTCATTTTGTTGCATTAGTTTCTCTAAACAGAACATACTGTCATGTACTGAAAAATATGTCGCGGATAACTGAAAAAATGTGCGCTTCAATTAAACGCGTAATAATTTCGTTAGATTTCACCTACATCGACGAGCGTCTCACACCATCTCCGTTGAATTCAGTCTAGCCAACCTAGAGTTTGAATTGGATGTAAGGTCGGCGAAATCGACAGCAAAAGTGGCGATTTGAAATGAAAGTTCAGTATGTAAGTACAGCGTCCTGCTCAATGTTCGATTGTTAAAGCGCGAGCAACGCATGCATGCGGCCGCCGAGAATAGCATAGCACGCGTGCTCTCGCCACTACTAACCTTTGAGATAATACTTCGTGCGCAGTATTATTGATAATGATCATTGGTCATAAAAAAATTACTGCTGTGATTTAAGTCGCCAATAAGATGCGCTCCTGCAGAATGATATTACTTAGCTTGCTTTCACTTCTGCGCCTAACTTGACTGCTGTTGAATAATATATATTTTTAATGAATTTAACATAATGTACATTTGTTCAAATACACCCTATGGGCCTATTTCATAAAACTTTGGCAGGTGCAACATTGCAAAATTACGAAATTGCAAGAGCGGTGATTGTCCAATTTTCAATTATTTCCGGTTATTTCGGGTATATTGGCCAATTCCTGCGCTTGTGATTCGCCGTCTCATAATTCTGCAGTTTCAATAGCTCTATGAAATTATCCTCAAGGAATCTAGTTTATTTCTTCGAGTTGCTGGTGGAGGCAAGATCACATGAAGACCATGAGTATATTTCAGTGAGGTGTAGATTTAAGAAAGTGCGGTAGTGCATGCAAGTAGACTGATAGTATTAAGCTTGCATAATTCAAAACTGTTGGTTTATTCTGTACAGTAATTTTCGGCGACGCTGTGCAATACTTTATTCTTGAAAGCAGACATACACAGACAACTATTACAACTGTGTGTGCTCTGATTGACGCAATATCTAATATGATATGTCCCGCTTGATTATTTGTTTATTCAATCGTATATTTCTTCTAATTCCTTAATTCAGATACACGTGTGAGATATTAATCATTTATTGTAAAATTTAATACAATTGTGTTTATACAAACAAAGTATTTACCAATTCTTAGCAACTTATCTAGCATCTCTTTTCCTATATTCACAGAGGTAGCGATAATCTTCTATCGCGCTAACAGCACGAAGCTTCTTTTCGTTAATAAATAGAGCAGCAGGTGCGCCGTCGTCTTCTGCAGGTTCATCATCAGACCAAAGTGTAAAATTTCGGGGAAACTGTTTTACGGGATTTTTATTACTATCAACCCAATACCAGTTGCCATTTGGCGCCGTTCCAATGTTGTCATTTTCGGAACTCTGCATTGCACCAATGTAGTACGATTCGTTTACCTTAAAAATCATACCATATTTACATGATATTTGTACGGCTTTGAATTGACTTTTTTATTAAGGTCTTAAGAAACCAATTTTGAAAATTTGCGGTTAATAAAATTTGTGGAGCAATTAAAAAGTATTATATTACATCGTACAATTAAGATCAATATATTTATTCAAGTTCAATATGCTTACCAATTTTCCTGAATAATCGCGAATTACGAGGGTGTCTTTAAGTTTATCCACTAGATTTCCTGATTCTATCCACGCCAAACGAGATATCTCAGCTGACGGGATGTCGTTGCACAGCTGCTTTGCAATATCAAACTGCGTGTACGTATTTGAGCCAACATAGCAGGCGCCGTCGAAGAAGACTTTTGTTTTTGTTAGTAGTTTCTTGCATTCTTCTTCGTAGTTTACGGGATATTGAGTTACTTGTTTAACTAAATCGAGTAAATCATATTAATAATACTGTCGGTAACCAATTTCTCAATTATCAACAGAGAAACGCAAGCGCTATCATAAAGCTTCTGCTGGAGGTCGAAGAACCCAAAGAAGACGAAAATTTCGTATCTAAATTTGTTTATTTAATATAAATAATGCAAAAAGTTGTCACGGGGTGTCAATTTATAATGAAGAATTTATGCGGGTACTAAATAAAGGATGGCTTCCGAGGCTAAAAACAGCAGGTTTATTAGTCTGACGTAATAAAATTAAATTGCCGAACCAGGATCAAAAACCGATGCGCATGATAACGCAAACTGAAAATTTTAAGGAAACTTTGCATTTTTGCACCAAAATCTGTTTCGGTTGGCTTTACACATGTAAGCTACATGGATTTTTTGCGATCTTTTGGCAATCGCTCTGAGATTACTCTCAGACATGGCACTCAGAGATGTGCGCCGGTTGGCGCCTGGGGGATTCAAATTAGATATCGAATGGGGATACACTCCCCTCAGATTCATGACTTCATTATATCAAGTGCTGATCCAGACAAAAATCTCGGCTTTGAAACATTACCTCAAATTAGATTACCACCATATTGTAGAAAAATTTAAGAATCCACCTTAAAGAATTAAGAATTTTCTGCACCCTCAGGTCCAGGCCTCAAAGTTGCAAAGCCATCAGGGGGAGAGGGTGCAGCCCCCATACCTCATGCGCTCACTTCTGATGGTACTAGGTGATTGAACGACAGGTGTCCAGTTAATGTTTTCCGTGCAACCCTTTACTGTTGTTACAGAAAAAATGTTCAACTCACTTTTGCAATTTGTCCAACTGGGGTTAACAAACACTTCAATCTTCAGCGTCAAAGGATCGTTTGCTGAGGAATTCGTGAGATATATAGAATCAGCAGCCCAAACGTGTTCGTCATACTTGTGGAGGCTTTCATAAACAAAGCCATTTTTTCCAAAATCATTTCCTATCATGATTTCTCGTCCATCGCCAGTGGTTAGCAACATGGATCGCCAAGCTCGTTGTTTATCAGGTCCGCCAGCGTATCGCAGAGCGAATGGTATTTTGAAAGAACTATTCCCTTCATTTTGTCTATCAAAGAATGGCTGCCACTTCAAAGGGCGACATCCAGAGCCACTTCCGAGATCCAGAATGCCTATAGGCCCATAAGTTTTTTTTTGTTCTTTATTGTAAACGTCAGATGCGTTGAACGTCCATGACCACCGAACTGCGACGAATCCTTTACGACCTTCAACGGTAAAAAAAAATTGTGAGTGCGATTCATTCCGGAATAATGGTGATAAATATTTAAAAGAAATTCAAATTAGCTTTAAATCGCGCATTCTGTAATTGACACATTTTTATTACTATAATTGGCATTAATTATTTTATATACACTTCTCTTTGTATCTTCCTATTAAAATTTCGGAAAATTCAAAGGTCCAGTTTCTTGATACTTATGATATAAAAAATAGTAAGTGATATATCATAAGAATGCAGAGATGAAATTTTATTTCCACATGCACATTTTATGAGACGTGCCCCAGAACATAAATATAGTTCCACCCACATTCAACTGATGTAATCAAATAAAGTCCCACGTACCATCGCTTCCTCCCAAAGCAAACGCTATGATGAGCGTTAATATTAGAAGCAGTGCCAGCAGTATCATTGGCACAAAGTACCGAAGAGGAAACACTGAAAAAAATTGCACTAAACACAATTTCGAGTATTCATCCATGCTATAAGAAGTCGAAACTTTTCCGCAGGAGTAATGCTGTCCTTACAATCGCGTTCATAATAGCTATGGAAAAGACAACGCATATGAGTGAAGTCTGCCCTGCTATTCGCAAACAAAAAGTAGGCAGTAACTCTGCGCACGTCTTAAACCACCAGTTTTGTACTAACGATATAATGAGCGCTTCAGGTGTACCAAATTAGACCGCGCCGCGCATTCTGGGTCCAGCTTTAAGACGGTCATGTAAATATAGAATTTAAAGTGTAATTACATTTCTACATTTCTACTAGTTTTATAAAGCTGGCCCTTGTCTCGCATCGAGTCGTGCTTCCATTTTGCACATTGTCGGCCGCATCAGCCGTAACACGTCAGCGATCGATTGAATATTATTTCTTTCCAAACAGCAAGGACAGTCTCGCATCGATGACTACGGGCTGTTTTATAGGGTTTCTCTAATCCGACATAACAAGGATGCTGAACTGCAAGCCGCGCTAATTGGTCAGAATATTAGGAACAACTGGAAATTAAAAATGGATCAGTCGCTGCGCTTGCAACTGCAGCAGTTTAATAAAAATGTTCCGGGTACTCAGTGCAGTCCCTTTTAAAGTCACTCTCAATCGAAACGAGAAGTCGAACTGGCTCCGAAAATTTTTGTTTCTAGCGCGCCTCCTTCTGCTACTGAGCCGCTTTCGAGCACCGAATGCGTGCACGCTTCTGCGCTAAAGTGATTTGGCTAATGTATGCGTGCTCGCATGCATTACGTTTTAAATGTATCACGCATGCGACGCCCCTTTAATCTCCTCTTTTCAGAAAAATGTAAGAGGAGGAAGAGATTGGACTTAACGATCTTCGCTTATCTGACGAGAAGTCAGCTTTACTCATCAATCCAAAATAATTAGTCTCACCGTTGCAAACTTTGACTGCATACGCACTACTTTTGTGCACGATGACTTCTTTTACGAGTATTGGGCGTTCAATATTCTTATGACCGTTCCACATTTGTACAGCTTTTTCCGCCAACTGCAATCAGAAGTGGTAAAACAGTCGAATATTACAGCTGTAAACAGACGGCACGATGCAACCCTATTTGGGACTGATGACAAAACTCTCTGTTCTGACAACACTCGCCTGAAGTGGCTATGCTTAGTACCATACATACATGATATTACAAAATTATATGATATACAAAATTTAAATGCACTCAGGAGTTAGGAGAGCTGGCGGAAATGATGAATCTGACAAAATATTCTAGTAATGGCGTGACGCTTGGGCGAGCCAGTTCAAAAGTACTGCTACAGTCAACTGCTTTTATAACGTCAGTCATGGGACCGGCCAAAGACCGACGTTATAGAGGCAGTTAGCTCTGTACAAAACATAGTACACGGGACCAGCCAAGGACCGACGTTATAAAGCCTGCGACGTTATAGAGCCAGGCGTTATAAATGCAGTTGACTGTATTTGCATTCAAAAACACAACGCTGTCAACAAAATAACCTATTCTAAAACACTATCCGCGAGCCTCTATTGAGCTCCGTTAATAGATCCGTCACGATATTTTAGTGAAAATTTTGCACGACTCGTACAAACGACGTATCAATGAGGTCATTCTGGCTGCGCGCTGTAGGTGAATAATGCTTCAATGCAGCGCTTTAATTTGTCAACATTGTAACACAAGGAAAACGTTTGGTTCAGCTCATGCGTATTAACTTATAAAATGCAATCAGAATGCGCATTCATTCACTTAATAAACGCTTAATCCTACATAAGTACTACATCAAAGTATCGTAACGCTACTTATACAAAAATTACTTCATATAATTTCACCAAAATAAGCTAAACGCTTAGAGTTCATCTTTTTAAACGCACCAGATAAATTATCATGAAATGAGCATCTTTAGAGAAGAGACTTGCATTAAATATATGATATCTTTTCGTTTACCGGGAAATAAGAAGACGTGAGTCATATTTCTGATTACAATTGGGCGGTTTTAGGTAACTGCGCTGTCTTATCTCTTCTTCATCGCGTCCACTCAACGGATGTTTGGTGTACAAAATTGCTAAAAGCTATTTCCCGCTATGCATATTATCTATAGGAATTACAAATCTCAGCAGTTCATTGATTCTAGTAAAGGATTTTGATACGAATTTTCTTAGAATAGTCAAATTATAAACTCAATAAGAAAATGTCAATGTCAAGTTTCTATTCTTAGCAAAGCAAAGTGTTAGAGCAATTACAGGGAGGAATGCGCAGCCCTATGTCGCGACGGCGCGATTTCATACCGTTAGTGTTAGACGACTGAGCGGAACGCTTAAGTAGCCACACTCCCAGAAACCGTCTCGCTCACAATAAATAGCTATACTCAATAGTATACGCCTCACGCTATCCTTTAACCTGACGCGATACTCGCTTGTTATAGCGCTGGGGGAGACAGTCGGCTCACCCAAGCTGTCTCACTCTCACTATGAACCACCGTATTATGTGATTGTCTCTGATACAACTATTTGTGACGAATAAAAGGGTAAAGGGAAGAACAGAGAAGATCTCGTCACAACACCCTACCATCAGATATCTGCCTTTCATACTTCATCAGAAACAATCAGGCCCAAAATTTTTTAATGGGAATAATAACAAGTTGGCGACGTACCCTGCACACTTAAAGTTTAACGCAAGCTTCTTACCAAAGTAATGCTGCTGGACTGCGCTCATAAAAGTTCGTCTTGCCAGCTCGCATTTTCAAATAAACGAAGGAAAAAAGTGATCATCAACGCAATCTTAAGGAATCTAATTCAAACGGTATGAAACTTGTTAAATGAAGCCGCAAAACTTGATTTTAATTCGCAAATAATTTGTATTTTGCCTAGTTATGTACAGCGCGTGCAGGGTGTCGACGAGAAGACATCCGATCGGGCGTATCGTTAACATACAGAGAGAAAAAAATTTTCATTCCCCATTTGCGATATCAGACGTTTCATGCAAACTAATCTCTTTAATATTTCAATCAATGACATTAACCAGCAAAATGGCAAGATTTATTGTTCCTTGATTAAGATCGAAATGTAAACAATAATGTACCTGTGGGTTAGCAACTTTCAGCTCTTTCATTATAACTGCCGGGCAATCCTTGAATTCGGGCCTCAGAACGGGATTTTCATTCCATAACTGTGAAATAAGTTTCCATCTATAAATAAAGTACAAGAATTCACTAGAGTATTTTCCATAAGATTCAAAAATATACAACATAATCATATTTGTATAAATTTGAGGCAATATATGACACTAATTACAGCTGTAATGAGCTTTTCCTTATAATCAGCTGTAGGTTATTAAACGAGTTCAGTATTTATCTCTGACATAACCCGATTAGTCATATTTCGAACAAGGCGTTATTTGCAAGTAAATTGCAGAATCACATCACGGTTTATACCTAAAGAAATACGTTCGGGATTACACGAGACACGTAACATTTCATTTAGGCCTGATAATATCCTGACTTTCCTTTAACCCACAGTCTCAATAATATTAACGATACAGATTTATCCCATCTCTTGTACATGTCTGAATGCTATTATACTAATAAAACGAGTAAAAATGTATAAATTTGATAAATTAACAACTTACACCGAAAACGGAGTAATTTCAGCAATTGGTAGCCTCTTGTTAGCGCCCAAAAACGCACTGATAGCACAGACATCCATTCCGCCACACTCTTTGACATATGGTAGGTGTTCTGCCAAAGTGAACAGCTCCCATAGTACAATGCCAAAAGCCCAGCTTTCCGATTTGCTTGAAAACTGTCGGTCTTTGATTACTTCTGGGGCCAAATAAGCAATGGGCAGAGCAAATGTGTTTGAAGGCTGATAGAGGTCATTCTCAATCTTTCGAGATAATCCAAAATCGGCCACTTTCACAATATAACCACTCGCAAGCAACATGTTTCGCAAAGCTATGTCGCGATGAAGAACCTGAACACCGTTTTTAAATGACTGTGAGATGTAAAAATGTTATATTAAAATCATTGTAAACAGAAATGTTATTAAAAGCCAAGCTTCGCCAGCGAAAATGGTAAAAAATAGACATTATGAATGATTGTGTCAAAATGATATTGTTCGCAATCTTAGGTTCCTGAACACTTTGGTGAACTCAACAACACTTAACAAAAACGTATTATTCCATAAGATGTTTTCAAACGATAGAGGGAAATTGCTATTTCTGAAATAACGTCACCCTTTGTTTTGGGATGCTACCCTCTTCCCTTTAACTTTTCGGTTTTTCGCAAACACGGAACCGACTTTACCGATTGGTTTGACAAAAATTTCATTGCTTCTGCGATTTGTAAGCCAAACCACATGAGGTCGCTCGTTGTTACGATACCTTCCTTTCTACGCGATTCATAGTTTGCTCCCCAGCTGCTGTCTTCTTGAGTCTAAATAAAAAAAAAGATTACTAATGGGCTAATTTCATACTGTAATTTTATCGAACAGATTATTAGAATTCTTGTACCATAAATAAATATCTATTATGTTTCAATCGCATGAAAAAGCATTATGCTGCGAAGATTTCTAATTAATGATTGGTGCTAATATTCAGAGACAAGAAAAAAAGCAATCCTACTTTCCACCGGAATTCAAGCGAATTCAGTTGATAGCCGTCTGCACTTTGAACAATGTAATCGTTGACAAATTTTTCTTCATCTTTCCTGCCTTGAAGGAACTTGTCCAGACTGCCATACTCACAGTATTCGGTTACGACCCAGAAGTCCTCTGGTCTTTTTGTAACGGCCCCAATCAGTTTTAATATATTTGGATGGGATCCAATACTGGACATAATACTTTGCTCGCATTGCAGTGATTTAAGCTGCTGGTGATAAAGTGCGGCTCGTTGCTCTTCGGTAAACGTTCCTGTGTCGGCTGATATTTTAGAACGTTTTACGGCAACCGGCATCTCCTTTCCGTCTCTGTCTCTGAGCAGTGCAAAGAAAACGTCGCCGAAATGACCATGGCCGATTTCCTATAATATAACAACATTATTCGGCTGAATATTAACTTGAGAATGCATTATCGGACATCCATCAATTTCAGCAAGATTGCTGGGTATAGTTATACTAAGAATATTCTACCTACTACTTCACGAGCTTATTATACGAGCATCGGTAGTAGGGTATATTTCATCAAGAGAAAGCAAAATGTCGTTTTGTTAACTTGCCTTTATTAATTCGACGTCGCTTGGATCAATTTCATTATCCTTGTTTGCATATCCATTTTTATTCGCTGCACGCCGATTGTTCACAGGGTTGTTGATCACAGTTGTTATATATTTGGCATTTGTACCGCTGGATATTTCTGGATTTATACTGGAATGACTGTACATAAAATTTTCTACAGGAATTGTTTCTGTAGGTAATTTTTTTGCTTCATCATTTTCAGACGTAAACAAATTAGTGGGATTATTGAAATCCAACGAAGAATCCTAAAAAATCAAAATGAACGGTTTTGAATTGTTGTTGTAACACTGCTGCAGATAAGGGTATTAGTAGAAGCTATCTTCTTCTTGAAAGTCTCATGCTTATTGGCTTTAAAAGGGTTTGGAGGGAACATGTAAATTGTTCTCGGTTACTAGTAGAAATGAGCTCAAGTTTGGAGAGGTTTGGATTTCCTTTTTTAGCCAGCTTGGATTGAGCAAATTCTTGAGCATTCTGTTCCTGAGCCGACTAATTAGCCCTGTTTCAAAGCTATGCTTATGACTGCAACAATATCAAACTGAATATGATCCCAAAAAAGTTATTTTCGGGACAAGGGTGGTGTATATATCCCCAACTGTAATACGACATTTAGTAAATATATAAGAGTAACTTATTTAACTGTCATAAAAATCCTTATTTTCGTCTGTTACAGCGGGCGCTTTTTCAGCACAATGCTTTAAGTCAGTAAGATAAAGTCAGTGAAGTAAACAATTATTAAAATCAGTATTGATTAAAAAATTCAGCGAAGCTACTAGTGTATTTCATTAGTTGCATAATGGCGCGTGCGTGACTTTCAGGCACCAATTAACGCAGGCTTGCGCCGCTACAGTAAAATCGACATTACAGATGCTGCCCGAGAAAAATCACGATCATGCGGCTGTTTTTTAAGGATGCGCTTTGTATTTTCAGGATGTGCGCAAATTAATATCTCACTTTTGCTTTGCTGTAATGCGATAGACAGCTGAAAAGAATTGATGCAATAAAGCGCAAATGCTGAAAATATGTTCCATATTTATTTGCATCCCCCTGCGCGTGCGGTTTCAAACATTTTAAGTTATACACTTATGCCTGCGCCATCACAAAATCATTGAGAATTTATACTGAACGTTAGCTTACGGTATCGGTGAGCAGGGGCGTTGCGATCGCAGTTAGTTCTGAAGCATTTACGCCAGGATTTCTCAAAACATATGTAAGTTTGTATTCCATTTCGCAGGAAGGTTTGTCTAAAAGCATTTTTTTAGTTATGACTATCAAAACTGAAACTTGAAACCACGCGTTCTTCTCCATTATCAAGCAAAATCTTGCGTAATAATAAGAGATTTAGATGACTTAGTGACAAATTTAAGACGTAACAGTGAATTTTTGCAAAACTGAATGCATACTTTAGTGATATTATAAAGATGACCGACGGGTTGTGAGCTTCCAGCTGTCACATACTAAACTGAAATATTTCCTTTTTCTATTTTCAATTATCACAGTATTTGTACAGAAAATTATCCATTTTCTCATCCAAGTTTCAGGTTATTGAAATAGCTGCCAATTTCGATGTACAGATGAAAAGTAAAGGAGACAAAAATTATAAAAGCCTGTCGCCTGACCTCACAAAACTCGTGAACGCTTAATTATATAAGCTAATTTCTCCAAGAAACACCCTTGGCGATTAAAAGCTCAACCTGGGCTAGAGTAGGGTAGGCGATCACTGGAAGATAAAAGTTAATGTTTAAAATAATTTGAGAAATTTTGCGTTCGAAAAGGAAAAACTTCAATAATTGGCTTCTAAGAACTCATAAACCTCAAGTATCTCATTTGCTTATACTCATCTTTCGGGACGCAAGTGATTTATTACCAAAATTTCATCGGCAAATATGATGGTACTCACTAGTGACGAGAGTCAGAACTGCAACGCCTTCTGAATTAAAAATACTTCCAGCTTTCTCAAATACACTTTACTTTCTATCTTGCGCCTAAATGACGCGCGTTCACGTTAAACAGCGCAGCAGTAATAAAGAATAGTCGTGGGCGACGCGAGTCGACAGCAATCAGCCGCACAACATGATAACGATTAATACTTCTTGCTAAAATGTAGGCGTCAGATACGTGAACCAATCACGCGGTTGAACAGAGTACGCGTTCAATAGGCAATCTCGCTGTTGGCAAGGGCCCTATTTCATAATATCGAACGCACAAGAACATGCATTCAACCTAACTTACGCTTTATGCGTTGATTTTACCTCGCATTTTCTTATAACTGAAGAATATTGAGTAGAAAAAGGAATCAATTTCGGTTGCTTCTTGCTTACCGTGTCCAGTAAGCATTTTAATCGAAAGTTCGCCAAAATGGAACTTTGAAATTCTAAATATAATATCAGTTTCTAAAAATGAATAAGCATTCAAATATTGGAATAACAGTATGACATGTAAAGTTTCAACGAATTGTCGATGAATGTGCAATTCGACAGAGTTGGAAATGCAAGCGCTTTTTGTTGAAACTTATAACAGCGCAATGCAGTTGCAAATTCAATTCGTTATCGCAATTTCAATCGCTTATGAAGTAGGCCTTCGAGACTGACTATTCAATTTATTAAATATCCACGTTTTGAAGGCTTTTGGAAACTTTAAGAGCATCATGAAGCGTAAAATCTGAGTTTTTCAAATGAAAAATCTAAATACCAGTGTATTTACATGAAATTTAACGTTCTGTCCATTCTTATTCAGTCAAATAGTGTTTATTATTTATTAAAGCAATAGATTATCAAATCCTTGTCAACATTACTCATTAAGGTCTAAGCATTTATTTAACAATTATGATACCGATAATTAATAGGTACAATGATCACTCAAAATTTCACTTTTGTCATTATAGCATGGAAAATACAGCAAGTGTTCAAGATAAAATTCTCTTCTCCTTGCTCAACGCAGGTGGTAATATGTCTTCGTATGGCAGTGAGCTGTCTCTGCCCTTGTTGACTTCAGTCAATTGTTGAATAAATTTTATCATAGCGAGTTGAACTATCCTCGTCGAATTTATATCGGCAAAGTAGCGCTTGCAGGAAAAGACTGTAGTCATTTGCCAGTAGAAAACAAAGACAGCGACCAACAGAAGCAATTCTACCTTGATTAGTGTCCATTCTCTATCAGAAAGAAAATGCTGTCCTTAATGATAACTGTTACAACTGTACCAATCAACTAATTTTACTCTCAAACTTACTATGATGTTCATAGCGATGAACGAGGTCTGCCACCAGGAAATATGTATGCGTGAAAGTCTGGTAAGAAAAATAGGCGGAGATGACGATCTGAAAAGGAAAGCTTTTAATAAGAATAGATTAGTGGCAATTTTTTCGTCCCATTTCCCACACAAAAAAAAATGAAGACGGATTTATGTCATGCCCGCTTCACATTAGGCCGGTTCCATAATCGTATCCTAAAGTTAAGCAATTCACAGCGATACTCAGCGCTATGTTTCATAACGGGCTTAAGTAATGCATAACCTAAGAACGACTTAGGACACGATTATGGAACCGGCCCATTATTGGCATTTCGATTATTTTTTAGCGACCAGCTCTTGTATACTACCCATTCCCAACTACATAAAACAATGATACAATTTAGATTATATCAATAGGATGATGCTATTGCATCAATTTAATTTCATATTGAAACGCTGCATCCTGATATAAACTAAATAATTATCAGATTTGCGTTATTTTATTTAAAACAAGAACACTTACGGAATTGATCAGAAACGGCCAAAGCATTGTCTGCCACACTTTCTTTATTGCCATCGTGGCACACAGAATTGAAACAAGATATTGCAATTGAAAGTATATTAAGATACGCAGAAAAAAATTTTCGTCAAATAAATGTTGATCAGCACTTGAGAAAAGAATTTGCACATTGTAATGAAGAGGCGGTTGGTCGGAAGCGAAGAAGACAAGTACGGAAAAAATACTGAGTAACGTCCATATTTTCGTGCCCGTCTAAAACGATACATTGCTCATAACTTCAATTACAATAGCACATCAAAGGGCCATACTTCATCCAGTACGCTCCTGAACTCACTCGGATTCACGCCGTATGTGCTCCGACGCCTTACTAATTGAATACTATATCAGGTTATGGCTATTTACCGAAGCTATGTTTGTTAACAATGGAATCAACGCTCACCACAATGTGAAGATTGCCGCAGAGACATCGATATGCTGGGTTATGTTCATTGAAGCCGAAATTGGTTTCGCGGGGAACTTTCTCGATATCGTACGTTGGAAGAGGAGGCTTATGAGGTTCTGGACGTGGATGACACAAATAAATTTGCATTGTATCAAACAGAAACAGACGCAAGATATAGGAGAGAGGTGAAGTGCGTTTGCACCGATTCGTGCTCCAACAATTATGTACCGACCTGGTGACAGAAATTGTATTTATGATAAAGAGCTGAATCATAGTTTCTCATTTTCCTTTAATCTGCCTGTTTCTTGCGTCAACAGTGCAAACCTCTAAACAGTGCAATTTTCCGGGTAGCAAAGTGTTTGCTGGCTCGCGCGCATCCTATGCGTCGATTAGGAACTTGTTATCGGACCACTTCATGCAAAGTGTAATATGCTAAACGCGCTGTATAAAATTTTTCTTGCGAAAAGTTGGCAATCTTTTGATCTTGAAACTTGTGCTCACATTCTTTGTAAGTACTGTTCCTGAGGAAATCACTTGTGTCTCGTATGGCTTTGAAACCTGATCATATCGTTGAATGATCACGACATCACGCATGTTTGATAAGTTCAGCAGCGGTAGAAACCAATCGCTTTTTTAGGTCGAGTGAGCTCACTCGACCAAAAGTCCATTCCAAACTTTGCAGTCGGTAGGAACCAACGTTCGAGCGACCTCTCTCGAACGANAGCAGCGGTAGAAACCAATCGCTTTTTTAGGTCGAGTGAGCTCACTCGACCAAAAGTCCATTCCAAACTTTGCAGTCGGTAGGAACCAACGTTCGAGCGACCTCTTTCGAACGAGCTCATCTCGAAAAATTTTCGAGACATCGGGTACGCCTCAAAAATATTAGAGCGACCTTATGCAGCGAAAAGTATACCTGATACTGTACAGATTGCACCGAATTGCACCGCATACAGGCACAAATTTACGAGATCACAAACACATTTCTTAGGCATAGTAGTGACACATTAGTAGATTAGAGAGCACACGTCTTAAATTGCTCTAATTGTTCAAAATGGCGGACTCAGCTCGCCACATCCATTCCGATATCTTAATATCTTGAATATCACTGCGAAGGAGCAAACGTCGTTGAATGCTCTTTTTGTTTAAAACGGTGGATTAACCCGCCATATCCATTTTGATATCTCCGTTTCATGAATATCATTGAGAAACAGGTGGCTTTGTCGCTTTAATCGCGGCTCGCTCGACCTAACAATCGAGTGAATTGGTTCCTACGAAGTGTCGTTCGACCGAGCTCGCTCGAACCGTCGGTCGAGTGAGCCCTCGTTCGACCGAGCTCACCCTAAATTTTTCGGGTGATTGGTTCCTCCGCTGCAGGTTTGCTCGATTACACACATTGAAATTTGCTTAATGTACTCTGCGCAGTATAAAGTCAAAGTATTGTTTAAGAATAATACATTTGCGTTTCATCAAGTCCGGTTGGCTCGATGCCAAGTATTGATTGTACTGAATGCGGAACTCACATATTGCCTATGACAGTTTATAGAACTTTTATTCCTAAAAATATGGTATCGAAATTTATTGCAAACAAAATAGCTTACTTGCGGTTCCTCACCCGCATTTCGAAAAATAATGAATGTGTATACTTGCGCACATTCACCAGAATACAATTCTTTTCCAGAGAATATGCCTTGATGGTTCTTGAGAATATAAACTTATTGCCATGCAGCAGTTATTGAACAAATAATATTTGTCATCACTTCTGAGAAATATCCGACACCTAAAATAATGTATTTCGCAAATAGACAAGTGATCCATTTTGCGAACCGTCATGTTATCACTAACACTCATAGAGTATCCTTAGTGTTAGAGAGTAGTAAACGAATAAAGAGGGAGGGAGAATACAGTACCTGACGCACACTTTCGACAATTTAAAACTGTACCGTTCGTTCACTATCAAATGTATATATCTTCATGCAATATGCAACGTTAAATTAAGTCCATGTGAACATATCTAATAAATCTGAATTAGCGCAGTTGCTCATAAGTATGGCCTTGACCAAATCCATCACGAAGTTTTTCTCGAACGAGCTATACACAAAATCTAAGCTGGCTTTAGTGTCCGCTTGACATAAATATCGTGCTTTCACGATGTTTTTTTCTAGATATATTGCCTAAAATATGATATTCGCTATCTGTACTAGTCGAAAAAAGGTTTATTTAATAAAAAATCGGAAAGAAACTTCACGCGATCATGGAGAGTTAATTAGACGCCAATTAAATTCTGTAACTCTATGATTTCAATTAGGTTGTATTTTAAGGGTCGAGGGACTTAGGTTTCATGGTGGCTAAAAACTTATTTCCGTTGTATATACTGAGTGCGTTTTATTTAAGAAATATCGCGTTTCTTGCACTCCTCGCAAATGAAGAAATCATTGCACGCTCCTTCCCTCCTTCCCGAACACTGTCTTTCATAGCTTCCCTCCCATAATAGAGATAGAATTGAGGCGGAGTTTCGTCATCGCGGAATTTTTTAGCGCAACCTCTTGCATCATGCAGCATACAATTCACTATGTGAGTTCCAAAATAGAGTAATGATGCAATGAATATTTGGTTATGTGCAGAACTTCAGACGGAAATGAAACTTTGAACTAGCGGACTTGACGACCCCACAATCTGCTGTGCCAACACGTCGTGACGCACAGCATCGTTGCAGACCGATAAGCATACATACTTTCCTAAACTATTTTTTACTTTGGATCCTGTTGTGATTGACTCCGCCCGCGATATGGTGGATCGTAAAACTGCAATACGCACGCGGCTGGCTAAGTTTAGGCTCAGCGAAGGAATTTAATGTCATAGAATTTAACGGCATTGCTGACAGTGGGGCGGCTAAGTACTAAGCTATTTGGCGATTACTAACAGAGGACTCTGTTGTAATTTATTTGTAAGTATAGCGCTTACGCTTGCTTGCTTCCAAATATTTTGAAGTCCCAAATTGCAGCCACTACTAGACACTACAGCTGACTGTCCCGCGTTGAAATGCCAAAGAGATTAACAATTTCACCGTACTTTTTCAATAAACAGCAAATTATAATTGATCGCAGTTCTCGGGACACAGGGTTGCAAATAGCCAAGTAGTATTTTCAACCGATCGAAAGAATCGACAACTGTTATCTGACATAACCTTCTTGACGGAACGATGAATAAGAATGTAACGCAATGTTACCGAAATGAGGCATATTTGCAGTTTGTTTATAAAGTTCTATCGCAGATCCAACCGTCTGCAGTTTCATTCATCAAGCTGTTTTTCATCCGACTCCAAAAAACGAAAGCGAATTATCCAAATATTAACTCTAGCAGTTTGTATATAATATCTTCTTCATGTCAAAATATGTCATCAGCATGTGCGCAGTATAATTGAGCATGTTGTGCAGTAGTTGACATATTCATCGGTATAGAGCCACTCCGAACTTTCCGCAAGCTACAATAGTTACTGTCATTTTTGCTCAACCAATAACTGTGAAACCAGCTATAATAATGCTTTTAAAGCATCATGATTCATAGTCTTTTGGAGCTTCTTTCAATATAATTTCAATACAGTTAATATAGTTAATATACAATAATATAGTTAATTAATTACAATCAATAATAGTTAACCCAGAAAGTGCATTTCTCAGCTCTCGTCTCCTAACACCTGCACTCTGCATGCCAAACAAAGCAGGATAGCTTTCAGAATTAAATAACTACAGCATTTTGTTGAATTAAAAGATGGTGCACATATCTGGATGTTATTTTATCGCCAACTATCTCATAAAGTAGTACTTTTAGCAATTGGAAAGTTGTTTCGAAAACTGATCAGTTCTGGTAAAGGAAATATTCGGTCTCAATTTCATCTTAGCATCAATTTTACATTAGATGACGCGGTGAAAATTATGCAGAATTGAAACTCGTTTCTCAACAGTCTTACGAAAAAGATCATTGTACTACTAATACCCAAGTTGATCACGAAAAGAATAAAGATTCAAATTATGGGCAAATTTTTTGAAAAATTGCAGATGGCCCGAGTACTTGAAAAGACTGGTACAAAAAGTTTGGGCAGGAAAAGTATTATTACAAATTTGCAAAAAGAGAGTTCAATCCTGAAGACAACATCGTGATTTCTTATTATATGCCTAAGTTATCTCTGTAAGGTCCGATATTAAGGTTATTGGACTGCACTGACGAACTTTGTTCAGTTTTATTCGAATTCGGTAGCACGCAGTGCATCCTCTACTGTTTTATTTTTGAAATGATTTTCACTTAAAGAAATAGTACTTGTGCATAATTGAGCAAATTTTCGTCGTTTTGCTATAAAAAAGCTTGCATAAAGAGTAATTATACCTACAAAACTATTTACATTCTGTGGAGTATTAAAAGTGCCCTGTTTGTGTCAATATTCAACGTTATAAAAACAGTCAATTCAGTACTAACGTCGGTCAAGGGACCGGCTAAAGAGCGACGCTATAACGACAGCAACATAATAAACGCCGGCGTTATAAAAGCAGTTAGCCATGTACAAAAATAGTTTGCTTTAATGGGACCGGCCTAGAACCGACCTTTTAAAGACAGCGATGTTAAAGAGCCAGGCGTTATAAAAGAGTTTAACTGTTTTA
This sequence comes from Plectus sambesii, assembly GCA_002796945.1. NCBI lineage: Eukaryota > Metazoa > Nematoda > Chromadorea > Plectida > Plectidae > Plectus > Plectus sambesii. Next base: position 20,382 of record NIUQ01002625.1, read on the forward strand.
ATATTGCGTCCCTAAGTGATAGTATATGTATAAAAAAAAATCCCCTTCCCAAGATGAACCTCTTGCTTGTTGAAAAATTAAGTACCGCGTCGGTATCAAAAATCATAGAATGAGTCTACTATCTGTCAACTACGTCCGAGCCAATTATAAAGCAAGGGAGCCAAGTTACAGCATTATGAATACAAAATTTATATATGCCAAATTCCTCATAAACTTAGACGTACATAAGTAGATGTAAAAAATAAATAAATAGAATGAACTAAGAAAAAAAATGGATTCAACTTGCCATATGATATCAATTGTTGTATAGCGAAATTCCATTCGAAATAATTATCGATGTGTATCGTTATTTTCTATTACGTATACTGTGCTTCACCGAGACAATACTTTATCAATAAACAGAGCAGTAGCTTAAGTTATTGAACGAGTTATTCACATTACTTTTGTATATATATCTTGCTTTATTTCGATACATTATCAAATACAATTGGAAGAGGAAGATGGCTAAGCAATAAATGCATTTGTTAGAAATAGCCAATAATTAAATTTAGCTGAAAACTGATATAAATGCGGGTTCTAAAACTTGATTTTTCATAGCTGCTGTCGACGAGCAGCATGTTTTGCAAATTTTTAGTGCCACTGAATGCTTCGATCCGCTTTATAGCTGACTTCCTTACAAACTAATGCAGCAATAACTTTCAATAGCTTTGTTATTGTAGCTTAGCTTTTACGGCGCCGTTCAAACAGCAACGGGTAGACGTGTCGCCGCGCCAGATCGTTGAGATCGATCGTTAAAGCGTCTCTTTTCGTAAAGGGTGTGTACCGGTGTTCGGACTCTGATCAGCTCATAGCATTTAATACGACCATTAAGCATAGTTCTAACCATTTGCTAACGGGTAATAATATTTAAAAACAGTCACGTGCGTTCGCTTGAGGTAACATAATATTCTGCAATGACGCTCGAGCGCCGGTCCAAAAAGACACCGTCTACTGATAGACATTCTAAATGCGGTGCAACATATAAGTTTTATGACCAGACACTGTCAGTTGTGCCGATTTAAATAGCCTTAGACAATTGGACGCCGTCTGTTCCTCGCGTCTGCAGACGACTTTCTCTGTTC
>NIUQ01002626.1:0-21457 GCA_002796945.1 Plectus sambesii
TTGCGCTCATTCCGATTTGTCGCCACTTTCTGGGGCTCTTTGTCCATTCTTCACGCCATTTTCTTCGTCTGGAATTCCGTACGTCTTCTTTTTTATCATCTTTTTTATCACTCTCAAGCGCCATTTTTCAGCGAGCCGTTGACGAAATTGAAGAAGTTGATATCTTCGAAACTTGGCCCGGATTTGGGATTTTGTTGCTGCGTTTGGTTCAAGCGGTTTGGTTCTTGGTCGAAATCAAGCGATCCATTGACGGGTTGGTTTCCTCATTGAGTTAATTATCAATAATTGAATTAATGTAGTAGTTTTGGTCCAGCAGAAGCATCATCTGGGACTAGAATCATTAATTGTCACTTATCCATAATTTTTCGAGTATCTGCAACGTATTGGCGACGGGTTAGAAGGTTGCGATTGCGATTATTATATCTGCAACAGTGAATGATAGCTGATCTCGCAATCTATTAATACATCGTCAAGGAGTTGCACATATAGTGGAAAGCATGTCGATCTTTTGATCAAACATAAAAAAGATAGTCCAGTTGGATCACAACATATTTAAACTGAGCTGAAGCTAAATTAATTGCAGAGAGCTTGACGAAGAAAAGGCCGAATTTCTGACACACTTTGGGGCAGGATTTCTCGTGTGGTTCGTGCATCTTCCAATGTTGGGCGTGGTTGCCTCGAAAATCGAGCTGTTGTGGCGGTTTAAGATCATTCTTGGTAGGTTTAGCGACGGTTCGCTTGTATGTGAGGAAAGGCAATCAATGGATTTCTTCAGGAATCAATCTTTTGGCGAACACTCTGGCGTCGGCGATATTGGTGCACTTATTTTGGCCGATGAGCACGAACAGGAGGTTCTTTGCGGCCGACGACCGAATGCACCGGCTGCTGAACCACTCGGAGGAGATGGACGAATTCGAAAAGTCTCTAATCGACGAAGAGTTCGTTCCCTCCGATCCGGCTGTAGAAGATGACGATCTGTGTCCCGTCTTCACCCCTACTTCATTGTGAACAGAGTTCTACGCAGCCTTTCATCATAATTCGCCATTCTTGCCTTCTCTGTCATAATCTTTGCATTCAATTTGTCACTCTTGCATTCTATTTCGCAGTCCTTGCATTCAAAAGCGTCATGCTAGCGTTCTAATTGAATGCAAGAATGACGAATTATGATGGGAGACGGTTTATTTTATTCGCCATCCTCGTCGCCGATTCCTTCTCATTTCAATCCATTTGCAGTCATTTGATGCATATCGATTGTGTGTGTGTGTGTGTTTTGTTCATTCTCGTTTGCAAACATTGCCAAAGATGAACGCGGTGACGGGCGTCGTAAAATGTGCAGATTGTGTACGTAGCGCTATGTTTTAAAATGAAGTGTCGATTTATACTACCCGACAAATATGTACCTTTTCACATTTCATACTCGAAATCAAGAGACACGCATACTTTCAGTTTCAACGATGACGGCCAGCAGCTTGAGTGGAAAAGTCGCGCTGATTACGGGTGCGATTAAAATGTCTTTTAAAAAATGGTTATTATATATCATTTAACTTAAAAGTTTGACTTTCTAACTCAATTCGGACACTTTTCATTTTTTAAACGAACTCAGCAGAATGTCACAATTTTGGGTGAAAAGTGTCCAATTTTAAGTGAAAATGGAGTTAATGTACGGTTTAGGCAGTCTGAATCACACCTCCATCTGTATTTAGGCTCCACGTCGGGCATTGGCGCTGCAACCGCTAAACTCTTTAACAAACTCGGCGCTACATTGGTGCTCACTGGTCGGCAGACCGACCGGTTGAAGGAAGTGGCTGCCGAGTGCGATCAAGAGAGTGGCGCCAAAAACGCAAAGACCGTGATCATTCCAGCGGATGTGACGAGTGAGAAAGATGTCGAATCTTTGGTGCAAAAAGCGTTCGATGCGCACAAACGAATTGACATTCTCGTAAGCTCGTCGAAAAGCTGTTCCCCTTCTTCCGCTGTGATGGTAGTTTTCCTGAATCCAGGTAAACTGCGCTGGAATACTCGGGCGAGGCACGATTGAGACTACCACGCTCGAGCAATACGACCATGTCATGAATGTGAACATGCGCTCGATCTTCCAACTGACCCAGCTCTGCACGCCCCATCTTATCGCGTCCAAAGGCGCCGTCGTCAACGTTTCCAGCGTCAACGGGATACGATCCGTAAGTGAAATCAACTCCTGCCGAAGGAATTAATCCATCAGCTACTGCAAAACCCTCATGTATGAGATGCCGGAGAAAGCAGAGAAATTTCTCTTTTATCCGTGTTTGACTGTATACACTGGCAAACGACGGCTTAACTTTGATACTGTACGCTTTTTGCGTCTTTTTTTACCATTGATAGATAATTTGCTCATATACAAGAAACATTGCGCACGAATTCGCAATGAAAGAACTGTGCCAGGATTTACTGTCTTAAAAATATGGTCGCGATGGGTTGCGAAATTGCGAGGCGTTTCAGTTCCCGGGCGTACTGGCGTACAACATATCCAAGGCGGCCGTGGACCAGTTCACTCGCTGCGTGGCGCTGGAACTGGCGGGCAAGGGAGTTCGCGTCAACTCCGTCAAGTAAGTATCCAACTCATCAGGCGGGTGTTAAATGGGAACTGCGGTCGCCCCTAGCTGAAAGGAATATACCGTATATTGTTTCAGCTACATATGACAAGCTGGCTGCAAAACATATCTGTTACACGTAATTAATTTACCGCGAAGTAGCTTGTAATATGTAGCCGAAACAGTATACGGTACATTCCTTCTAGCGAGAGGTGACCGCTGTTCCCTTTTAAAGACTGACATTTTATTTGATTTCATTTTAGTCCAGGAGTAACAGTAACGGAGCTACACAAACGAGGAGGGATGGATGAAGACGCTTACAAAGCGTTTCTCGAGCACAGCAAGACGACTCACGCGCTGGGTAGAGCGGGCGAGGCCGATGAAGTGGCTCAGGTGATTGCGTTCCTCGCGTCAGACGCCGCCTCCTTCGTCACCGGCGCTTCCATTCCCGTCGACGGCGGCCGTCACGCCATGTGTCCTCGCTAGGAAGGCATTCCTTCAAGCGCTATTGCTCGATTGCCTTGCTGTTCCACACGCTTCAGTCTCGCATCGCCGTACACATATGATTTATGATTGATAGAGTTAGTTTATATGCAAGCGCAATCCTCAGGCACATTTTGGCCTTCATTACGCGCTGCTTGAGTCGAGAAACGATTGTGGATTAGTAACTTTTGTATGTTATTCTCCCTTAGTAACCTAGAATAAACTTTGTTGAAATTTGTGGTAACATGACGAATTATGAAATTGAATGCAAGGTTGTGAATTATGATGATAGGCGGTGTATATAATGTACCGACCTTCACTAACAATTACACGCCGCCAACGATAGCGCAGACCCTGTATGCCTTTTGAAAAGTTAAATCAAGGTCGCTCAAATATTCCCCAATTTAGGCTGAAGCGATACTTATTCACCAGGCAGCGTCATACGCAAATGCACAATGCAGATATCCATGGAAGGCTCTGCAGAGTACAGTGCGACCAAAACAAGAAATATGTTGCACATGCGAAACTTGCCACATTTGTCACTCTGCATCTCTGCGTATGGCGTCATTCAATATCACTTATAAAGCGTTCTGTACCACTCGACATGACAATGGCTTCAAGTATCCTCCTCCATTGTCGTTTAAAACATTTTGAAGTCTGCTTTTTTTTACTATCTACATTGTCGAGCATTATTTAATTGCCTGCTAAAATGGTTGCAAAGTAAAACTCAGGGCAAATCGAGGCGCTGTTTAGAGGCACTCTTGAATTATCTTCCCTTCGACACTCAACAACCAAGGGTTCTCGCCCAAAGTGCAAGGGACTGTTTCATAAAACTGTGTGACGAGTCAACGGACCAATCAATGCATTTCCCGCGATTATAATTACAACAGTTGTAATTACGATAGTTGTATGAAATCGGTCCCACACGAGCTCTGCGCGGACCACAAGAATTACTCGTACAATTTGCAGTAGACATTACTGCATTATCCCATCTGAAACTGAGGCTCCTTCCCAATTCTCAACAGTTTTTCTGAAATATACCCCCGTCGCCCGTGACGAGTCTGTTGCTAATTTTTGTGGGGTAACAGAGACCGAACGCTACTGTTAACGATAGTGTTAAATTTCCAGCGTCGTCAAGTCGGTGTCGGATATACAACAGAAAAGTGATGCCATCGCGAGAACACATGCAGTTCGCGCTCCGCACTCATAGCCACTTAATGCGTCAAGCGATCAATGCATCTAGAGGTACTTCTCTTCCGTGTACGTCAACTCGAACGTCAGAAACTAGACAACTGCCCAAAATATCGCACAGTGAACGCTGAATTGCGCTGGAAAAGATGTGAAGTAACGCCATGAATTAGCACTTCTTTCGCGTGCCTGTCAGAGACTTTCGTATACAAAACTGCTTTACTAAGGGAACGTGTAATACTGCGAGATTACCCGAATGTATGAACATTTCAAGTTCGAATAATCACGGCGGCCAGAGCAGACATGACTTGAGGATGCAAGAGACAGTCGAGGAATCGCTGCTCAGTGACTTCCTGCTGAGTAGAGACGATATAATCATCGGGAGCAGATTGATGTAAGAGGCGTAGGATGGCTCAATCGCTTGTGACAATTCGCTTGTGACGTTTCGGTCACGCACCAGCAATCACTTGCAACCGCAGCAATAGTTGGCAGAGCGGCAGTTTGTGACGTCGTGTCTGAGTTTGTGACGCTCGGTTCGCTCCGCCCATTCCCATATCGGTAACGTTCACGGTTTTATCGCCATTGCCGGTTGGAACTCTATAAAAGCAGTCGGCGAAACATATCGCAATCATTGTTGTTACTGTGCTCGTGACTCGAACTGCTTGCTTGCTAAAGAGAGCGCTGTTTATTCGTTTAACGGTTCAGAATGCCGAACAAAATCATCGATCGTCTCAACGTTTCCCACTTGCACGCGATCATCGCTCAGACTGTGCATATCGAGTACAAGCAGTCCGACGTCGTCGTCTACCAACCTCCCGGTCATCCTAAACAGGCGCGCTTCGACAACGAAATCTGGCCGCCCATCTTTAAGCAAGAATTTGTTCGGTACGCTCTTTCGCTCTCACCTACCTAAACGCCTATAATAACTTGCTCTACCAACTTCAGCAGTGCAAAGAACTACAAGCCGAAACCTACTGACGCGTTCGTCTGCACCTACCCGAAATGCGGCACTACCTGGACGCAGCACATCTTATCGCAGCTCATGATGGAACACTACGGACCAGACATTGGTAAAGGTGAGAGAGAAAATGCTTTCGGAGGCGATGCTGGCGGAGCAAATAGTGGGACGAGGAAGGAGAGAATGGCGGTGACGGCAGTCACCTGGGATCTCTTTGAAGACGCGCATCGTGCTTCATGCTTGGGCCAGAAGGCTCCAGCCAGACGCTCCTCGCGATCGCTGCACATCCAGCTCAAATCTTTAACTAAAGCAGTTGTTATTTAGAACTATGTGTGACAAGTCCAATGATCGAATTCATGGGGGCCAAGTTCGTCGAGAACTTGGTGCATCCCCGCCTGCTCAAGACGCACTTCGAGTGGCGCAACGTACCGAAGAGCCGCGACGCCAAGTACGTCTTCGTCTGTCGCAACCCGAAGGACTGCGTCGTCAGCTACTACTTCCACAACCGCTACTTCGACCTCTACGACTTCACCGACGGAAACTTCAACACTTTCTTCGACTTGTTCATGGAAGGGAGGTTGGGATTCGGAGACTACTTCGACCATCTGCTGGGCTGGCTGCCGCACCTCAGCGATCCGAATGTCCTCTTCCTGCACTTCGAGGACATGCTCCAGGACCTGCCCGGCGCCATCGTCAAGCTGGGCAAGTTCGTGGGCGGCCGGTCGAGTGAGCTCGTAGACGACAACGAAGTCCTCAAGCGTATCACTGAACAAAGCAAGGTGGAGGCCATGGCGCTGGACCAGTGGCGGTGGTTTCCGGAAGAAGACATGTAAGTAAATGCATTCTCTATGCAATGCTTCAAAAATTATCAAATATTTTCCAGGAAACCGAACCAGAGGCCATTCATTCGCCAAGGCAAGAAGCGTGATTGGGTCAACCACTTGAGCAAAGAACAGAGCGACCGTATGGACGCCCGGTTCAAGCTCAGGATGCAAGGCACGATCGCCGAGCACTGGTGGCAAGATGAAATGTCTTGGGACTGACTCGAACATCACTCGTGTCAGAGTGAAGTCTAACTTTGCTGAGTGAATCTCGGTCTTTGCTTGGTGTCTCCACGGCGAGCGGTCGGCTCTCTCGCTGCTCTCTCGCGCGCTCGATAACCCAAACAAATCCCCGCTCCAACACGCTGTTGCGGGCGTGGAGCGTAGCAAATCCGAATCCCCATGTACCATTCCCTATACGTCCATATGCCCATTGCCTGATCAATCGCCGCTCGCCGACGTCCAACGCCCGTCCTCGAAGAAGACTGGCAATGCTGGGTTCAACGGCGTCAACACTGTGGAGTGCCATCTACACTTACTGGAGAAGAGGTGCCTAAGTGGAGAATATCCAATTCTCAACGAAGCTGGACTAGATCTCGATCCATGAAGCAGGTGGCGTGGATTTGTGGAGTTGCGCGTGCGATGCTACAGAGCCCGGAGCCCGAAAACAAGGGGAAGAAACTCACGAGAGCGACCCAGAGTACTCGATGTCACTGCTGTACGATTCGCGTTTCGCGGACCGATTGCCGGCCTGCTCACTGCTCTTCGGCAGTATGCTCGGAGAGCGCTCGGTGCTCGCTCGATTCCACTATGTTCATTGATGATTGAAGATGGCGCCCTGTGACCTACGTGTCGATCACTGCTACAATCCATTGTGTTCTGGTGTCGTTTTGGGCCTGTCTGCGCCGTTATCGGTCGTGGAACAGGTTTGGCGTGGCCATAGTGTGTCAGCTCTCTCGCGCGCTCGGTAACCCAAACAGAAACCACGCTCCAACACGCTGTTGCGGCCACGGAGCGTAGCACATTGAACTGGGTTTTTTTGGTTGGTGACCCGGCGACGAGGGGGCGGCTATCACTGACTTACGGCCACTACAACCCGTCTGGCTATGAACGCTGGCGGGCGGTGATTCGCTTCTGGTGGCTGTGATTGTTTGGGGAAACATGTTATTCCCGCTTCGTTCATAGTATGTTATATCACGCTGCTAATGTTGCTGTGTTCGGCCTTGGGTCGGCACGAAGGAACTGCAGTATTTCGTGAACCAAAAAAACGATCATCATTAATAATTAGGGTTGTAACGGGGACGGGGAATTCCCCGTTCCCCGGGGATTCCCCGTCCCCGGAATTTCAATTTTTCCCCGTCCCCGGAATTCTCCGTCCCCGGAATCTGAATTTGTACCCGTCCCCGTAATTCCCCGTCCCCGGAATTCTCCGTCCCCGGAATCTGAATTTGTCTCCGTCCCCGGAATTCCCCGTCCCCGGAATCTGAATTTGTCTCCGTCCCCGGAATTTCCAATTCCCCGTCCCCGTTACAACCCTATTCATGAACACTTAACAGTTACAAATGTAAGCGTTGGCAAACCAACGTCTACTTAATGGTCTCTTGCATCCCCCGCCGATGCCGGCGTCCCGACACGACATATTGTAATATAATGATTTTATGTAACGATATGAAGTGAATTGGCCCGATTTACGAGATAGGAGTCAGTTTGATGTTTTTTGTTTGTCGAGTGCGGTCTCTTCACGGAATAAAGGGACTCTGACCACTCGCCATCCTACAAAAATTATTTGCAGGACAACTGAGGACAATTGACAGTGTTTGGTTCACTGTCAATTTAACACCGCAAGATTTAAGCTTATTCAATGATGCAAAGATGAAAAAGTTTGAAATTTTTATTTATTTCAATCAGTCGCTTTTGATATTATTTTGAAACTATTATAAATTAGTTTCTTTAAGCTTACAAATAACTATGATTAGCATCATTTGTTTGAACAATCAACAATGAAAATCAGCTAAACGGGATTACGATTTAAGAGAAAAACATGGCGCGTAGTCAAAAAGAGTCGGTCAGACACAGTTACAACGAAAAAGGATTATCTGCTATTCATGTTGCATAAAGAGTTGTGATAATGCTATATCTCTTGTCATATTCCTAAAGCAGCAAATTCTGGGCATTCTTAGCACACACATATCCATAGACAACGCCGGCGCTTGAAGAGCCGCAGCAGAAGTCATTCCATTGTCCGCTCCAATCTGCGCGTATTGTTAGACATTGTTCTAGTAAGTTCGGTCCGCAATCTGCTATTGTATCCGGTTCGCCTGCAACAACAGTCTAACGAATGATAGCCATAATGAGACGTAGTAGGCTATCTACTGTGTGTATCGATGGGTATATATAGTGCGCTAGCTATTTGTGATACTTGAAATAAGCAGAGCCATCTGCATGAGCGATCGTCTTAAAGACATCCGCCTCACGCGAGCGCAAAAAGGGAGCGCGCAAAACTCATATGTGCGAGGTACCATGCGTCGGAGAGAAACAAAGACACGTATCGAAGGCTCAACGCTCACTAAATACCTGAATACACAAGGGCGTGTGAAAAAGTAAGCGTGACGGTCCTAAGAGGTACGAACAAATATATTTTCGCGACACTTGGGTTGGAAATAGCATACAAATGTTTGAATTTAACCCATTGTACAACCTTCCATTTCTGGTGTCTAGGTGCAAGGTTCAAAATTTAAAACAAATTTACAAACGAAATGATAAAGCGTCAAGTTTAAAACATTATGTGTAAGTGATTATTTACCTTTTTTCCAATTCATGTAGGACTGAAAGTCGGTACCATCAACCCAAAACCAATCGATTGTGTCGTTAGCCGCCGGCGTAGCAATAATCCCTCCAAGCCATGCAGAAGTAATCTTTTGCTGCGCTAATTGTTCTAAAATGCAAATCTCAAGTTTGTGCCTTTGCTTCAGTTTGATAGAAGAAAAAACTTGCGGTTAATGAAAGTGTTCTCGAACGCATTATGAACAGAAGCGAGTTGACCACCGTTCGCTTGGCATGCTAATTTTGCTGCCGACCAATTTACTCTTGCCGCAACCACTTGAATGCATTGACTTTGATCCCCTGTTGACATGAGTTGCCAATCAGTAGGACACACATAATCACCGAAGCTCGCTGTAAATTGAAGAGCAAAATGAAGATAAGATTCTACTTGAATCATTACTACGAAGAATAAAGTATTAAAATAATTCGAACTGGAATTTGAAATTTCAATCTAATCATAAAATAAGAAATCAGTACACCATTTTTATAGAAATTTATGTTCATGGATAGTGTTCTGAGCAAGTTTGAACAAGAAAGTATATATCATAATGGTTTACAATGCATTAATTATAGTGAAAGGATAGGAACGGTTATACGAAATCACTAGTATTATAATAGCATAACTTAATGATTGAGCCGTATTAATCCAAAATATAAGATAGTTCCGATGAGAGTGAAAGGTTTCGAACTTACTGTTACAAGCTACCAGCAGACAGAATATGATGGCAGTCCAGTGCGCCATTGTAGAAATATGTCTCGGTAGGGTGTCGTTGACTGAGGCAGAGGCCCGTGGCCATGGTATTTGTACCTTTAAAGTGTGGGAGTGTGATCAGATGAGCTTTTGAGTAGGTTGGGTGATATCATGTTTCGTATGCTCGTAAAAAGTTGATTATGGGTCAATGTGCCGTTGTTGAAACGTATCTTTGTTAGTCTTTAGCAGTGGGTGTGCAGTTGTTTACTGGACACTTGTGTCTTGAAGCGTGATAGCGCGATCAGGTGATTTTGCGCAGTAAGATAATTCTCCTACTTAAAATGCCGACAAAACGTAGGGTGACGTATGCTTGACTGATGTAAACCACCTTTTGATAGCGTTAGTGCACTATTAACTTATACTGTCTAAATTTTTTTTGACTAAAATTAAATGAAATATTCATTGTAAATCAATGCTCGAATTGATTAGGCATCAGCAGAGCGCGGTAGCGCTCTGCCTCATTCTTGATTACTTCACCACACGCGCGCTTTTTTGTATGGGAGCCGAAAAGTCGATTTCAGCAAAGAAATCAGTAAATTGCATCGCTTAATAGATAAAAAGGTATATTCGTGTGCGGCGATTTTTTCTGTGACAAAAAATTTCGATAAAAACAACGTTTTTTGGCTGAAATTATTAAAAAACACGAAATTTTATCGACTGGATGTCTGGCTGTGTTACATTTGAACGCGATCGCGTCGAGAGAAACGGTGTGAACTTTGATTCTAGATATTTTTTTAATGAGGCGAAGAAACGGACTCATTTTTTTTGCAAATGCATCCATAAATAAGCCTTCAGGCCGGAAATATCAAATTAATCAAATTAATTGTAGTATAAGCAAATAAAACGATGTGATATTACATACAGTATTCTCATTTTGGAATATCGCCTCTGTTATGGACGAAATGTTACAGTGGCGTATGCCTATACACACACCGCAGAGATGACGTAATATTTCTGTTTCGCTTGTGCTGAGCAGAAGGTGGAATTTGCTTTTTTGTTGAACCTTGTGCAAAGTATCAGCAGAGCGCGATAGCGCTCTGCCTTATTATTGGTATAAAGGACTTTATGAAAGAGACGCTACAGATTTTCCAACGTGCCCTTCCACTAAACTCACTTGGTTTACCAACCCGCCCATTTTGCCTTTTTCGGAGCACTTTTGTTCATCACACGCATTATAAATAGGTAACCGCTCTTCGCTTTCTGTTGCGCAACAACATTTTTCGATCAGTAGGTTGGGCTTTGATGGGCAAACCTAAGTGACAGGAATAAGTATGCGGCGATTACTAGCTCTAGCATTGTTTTACGACATTTTGCAGCCAAAGTCGTGATTAACGTAATCCTAAACTGTCTCTTTATGTACGACTAACAGAAGTTTGCGATATGACACTGGCCCTGTGTTCGACGAACAATGTATTTGAGCAATGTTTGCAGTTTAACTTTGGGTTATATAGTAAGATTTCAGGCAATAGTGAAGCGATTTCGCGTCTCGCTTGCCGTTTTTATCGGCGCTGGTTTGAATCCTTTTGCTCTTTCGAATATGTTTCTTATCGCGATTAAACGCATTTTTGAGGGCATCTGAATTCTGCTTCGGTCTCATATATCTAAATCGATGATAAATCATTTAGAATAGCTAGCTCAATACCAACCTGCCCCAATAAATGCAGGCCTACCTTCAGCTCATGAAGGTGCACTTTTAAAGCGCGATTAAATCTTTTTTCACTATCATAAAAGTATCCTAGTAAAACAAACCTGTTTACAACTAAGTACTTGCTTACGCTTTCTATGAGTCCTCATAAAAGTTACTGAACTTGAATATCCTTATATTTGCGCTAAACCTGTGACTGAATCTGTCGATCTGCTAAATAACTTCAATCGCGAGTAGCTAGTTTGCTGAAACCGCCGCAGTCCGACTTTTAATTTCTAGCATCTAGCAAGACATTCACAAAAATTAAACAGCATTCCCACAGGGACCGTTGGTCCCTTAGAAAGGTAACAAAATTCCAGTGAAAAGCTCAAAAAGGATTTGAGAAAGTATTCCTCATTCTTGATTACTTCCCCGTGTATGTTAAGGTAAATCTTAAAAAGCGACCCAAATAAAAAGAAAGAAAAACGGCGCTTCGCGCCGCAAGATGCAAAAGGGAAGACAATACAGAAATAATCGAAATAAAAGGTTAAAGTAACATAGAGGAAGAATGAGATGTCAGCTGACTAATGGGAATTGACTGACATCACATTCTTCCTCTATGTTACTTTAACCTTTTATTTCGATTATTTCTGTATTGTCTTCCCTTTTGCATCTTGCGGCGCGAAGCGCCGTTTCTCTTTCTTTTTATTTGGGTCGCTTTCTAAGATTTACCTTAACATACGCGGGAAAGTAATTAAGAATGAGGAATACTTTCTCAAATCCTTTTTGAGCTTTTCACTGGAATTTTGTTACCTTTCTAAGGGACCAACGGTCCCTGTGGGAATACTGTTTAATTTTTGTGAACGTCTTGCTAGATGCTAGAAATTAAAAGTCGGACTGCGGCGGTTTCAGCAAACTAGCTACTCGCAATTGAAGTTATTTAGCAGATCGACAGATTCAGTCACAGGTTTAGCGCAAATATAAGGATATTCAAGTTCAATAACATTTATGAGGACTCATAGAAAGCGTAAGCAAGTACTTAGTTATAACAGCTTTGTTTTACTAGGATACTTTTATGATAGTGAAAAAAGATTTAATCGCGCTTTAAAAGTGCACCTTCATGAGCTGAAGGTAGGCTTGCATTCATTGGGGCAGGTTGGTATTGAGCTAGCTATTCTAAATGATTTATCATCGATTTAGATACATGAGACCGAAGCAGAATTCAGATGCCCTCAAAAATGCGTTTAATCGCGATAAAAAACATATTCGAAAGAGCAAAAGGATTCAAACCAGCGCCGATAAAAACGGCAAGCGAGACGCGAAATCGCTTCACTAATGCCTAAAATCTTATTATATAACCCAAAGTTAAGCTGTAAACATTGCTCAAATACATTGTTCGTCGAACACAGGGCCAGTGTCATATCGCAAACTTCTGCTAGTCGTACATAAAGAGACAGTTTAGGATTACATTAATCACGACTTTGGCTGCAAAATGTCGTAAAACAATGCTAGAGCTAGTAATTGCCGCGTACTTATTCCTGTCGTGTAGGTTCGCCTATCACAGCCCCACCAACTGAGCGAAAAAATGTTGTTGCGCAACAAAAAGCGAACAGCGGTTACTTAGTTCAAATGCGTGCGATGAACAAAAGTGCTCCGAAAGAAAGGCAAAGTGGGCGGGTAGGTAAATCGAGTGAGTTTCGTGGAAGTACACCTCTAAAAATCTGTAGCGTTACTCTCACAAAGTCCTTTAGCCAATAATAAGGCAGAGCGCTAACGCGCTCTGCTGATACTTTGCACAAGATTCACCAAAAAAGGCAAATTCCACCTTCTGCTCGATACAAGCGAAACAGAAATATTACGTCATCTCTGCGGTGTGTGTATAGGCATACGCCACTGTAACATTTCGTCCGTAACAGAGGCGATATTCCAAAACGAGAATACTGTACGTAATATCACATCGTTTTATTTGTTCATACTACAATTATTTCGATTCATTTGATATTTCCGGTCTGAAGGCTTATTTATGAATGTATTTGCAGAAAGAATTAATCAGTTTCATCGCTTCATTAAAAAAATATCTGGAATCAAAGTTCAGCCCGTTTCTCTCGACGCGATTGCGTTCAAATGTGACACAGCCAGGGATCTAGTCCATGAAATTTCGTGTTTTTTAATGATTTCAGCCAAAAAACGTCGTTATTTTCGGAATTTTTTGTTACAGAAAAAATCGCCACAGGCGAATACACCTTTTTATTTATTAATCGATGCAATTTACTAAGTTTTTTGCTGAAATCGACTTTTCGGCTCCCATACAAAAAAGCGCGCGTGTGGTGAAGTAAGCAAGAACGATGCAGAGTGCTACCGCGCTCTGCTGATTAGGCGTACGCAAAAATTCTCAAGCGTGTGGCAAAAAATAGTTTACTGATCATTAGCACTGATTAGTATTGCTTAAATTCGTACACTTTCAAGATCAAGTTTTTTGAAGAAATTCCCGACATATTGTCAATTTTTTCTACATTTAAAAAATAGAGCAATTCTTTCACCAGTCCCCTCTGCCGGCAGTATGATACCGTGGGTGGACCTCATTCCGGCCACTTTCACGAGATTTCATAATTAAGCCACTAAAATTGAACGGAATCAAATGAACAGTATATCATTGGAAAGCCTTAAAAATGAGCTTTCTTTTGGTTACAAAATTCATTAGATTCATATTCTGTATCAAAAAAATATGGCGGCCGATTCGAGCACCTCAAATTTTGCAGCAGTTTTATACGCGGGGCGTAGTGTTAAATTTCTATTCATTATAACTTTTCAACAAATCAATTTCCATTAAAACTTGATATATCAGTGAAATCTGCTTTTCACCAGCTATCCTTTGGTAGAATGGACGATTTTTTTGGATGGATTACAAAGTTCTGAGAAGCTATCGAAGACCAAAGTGGCCGGAATAAGGTTCACCTTTTTGCCTTTAAATGGCGTAGGTGCTCGTCTTTCAAAGCTTATATCTCTGCGAATATATGTCGGATTGACATAAAACTTCGTATATATACTCCTTATTACTCGAGTAATCGCTTCCTATCATTAATTTTTTACTTGAACCTTTAATTTTTACGTAATCGCGAATTTTCGTTAAAAGTGGCCGAAATGAGGTGCATCGACGGTAGGGCGAACGGTACGCGAAAGCTAACATAATCAGAGGCTCGTGATTTGAACTGCGTTACTGCGATATTTAAGAGTTTGTGGCCATAACAATGTCGTACAGTGCTATTTGAATGTAAACATTGCAATTAGGCGAGAGTCGCTTTAGGATCTCTGTCGTACCGGTCGCCCTTTAGCCCGATTACGCTAGTAAAGGCATTATTCAGATACTCACTAATATCGCTAATATTAACTGAATGTCACATAACCACCGCTTTAACAAAATTGCTCGTGTTCCTTCAAACAGAAATCTACGATTTCACTGAAAAAGTTTTCATTCTGCATATCTCTTTGTTTAGCCACATTTATGCAAACAACGATCACTTTTATTGGTTGTCTTCATCGCATCGGGGTTACAAGCGGTACTCACTAAGTTGCCAAATTATGACGGATCGCAAATTAACGCTTTTCTCAATTTCTGATGCGAGCAGTTCATATCATCAGAGTTATTCGTGACACGACTTTGATATAACCAACACGCTCTCGACCTACCTGTTCATTTCAAAACTTCATAGAACGAGATCATTTAAAAAGCCGATGGGCCCCACTTCCCCAAATCTCCAAGGTCATTTTGTCCTAATGCATTCTCTTGTTCTGCTGCTTTCCTGTACCATTTCTCAGCCTCTTCATCAGATTGAGGCACACCTCGCCCCTTTTTATACATGAATCCAAGATTTCTTTGTCCTTCGGCATAATCTTGTTCTGCTGCTTTTCTGTACAGTTTCACGGCCTCTTCATCAGATTGAGGCACTCCTTGACCCTCTACATACTTAATTCCAAGGTTATTTTGTCCTAGTGCATCACCTTGTTCGGCTGCTTTTCTGTACAATTTCACAGCCTCTACATATGATTGAGGCACACCTAATCCATTATCATACATGCTTCCTAAACTGCTTTGTCCTAATGCATCACCTTGTTCTGCGGCGTTTCTGTACCATTTGACAGCTTCTTCATTTGATTGCGGCACGCCTTGTCCCATTAAATACATAACTCCAAGGTTAAATTGCGCCTTTGCATTTCCTTGTTCTGCGGCTTTTCTGTACCATTTGACAGCCTCTTCATCAGATTGAGGCACGCCTTGTCCATCATTATACATAACTCCCAGGTTAAATTGCGCCCTTAAATTTCCTTGTTCTGCTAATTTTGTGTACCATTTGACAGCTTCTTCATCAGATTGAGGCATTCTAAGTGCAATATCGTACATTTTCCGGAAGTTAAATAACATAGTTACATATGTGTGATCGTCTGCTTCTTCTGAGTCTTCTGATTCTTCTGATTCTTCTGAATCTTCTGATTCGTGCCATATAGTTACGTTTCCATATGATTGTGGTTTACCTTTACCGTTCCTAAACATAAACACCAAATTAGATAATGCATTTGCATATCCTTGTTCTGCAGCTTTTTTGTACCATTTGATAGCTTCTTCATCAGATTGAGGCACACCTTGTCCACTATCATACATGCAACCCAGATAAAATTGTGCCTTCGCATCTCCTTGTTCTGCTGATTTTTTGTACCATTTAGTAGCTTTTTCATTTGATTGAGCTGTACCTTTACCATATCTGTACATATATGCCAAGTTAAATTGTGCATGAACATTCCCTTGTTCTGCTGATTTACTGAACCATATGACAGCTTCTTCATCAGATTGAGGCACGCCAGTACCGTTAAAATACATTAATCCTAGGTTATATTGAGCAAGGCTATGTCCTTGTTCAGCTGATTTTGAATACCATTTGACAGCTTCTTCATCTGAATGAGGCAGGCCGTTACCATTAAAATAGATATTTCCCAACTTGAATTGCGCATCAGCATTCCCTTGTTCTGCTGATTTTTTGAACCATTTAACAGCTTTATCAGATTGAGGCACACCCGTACCATTGTAAAACTTAAATTCCAGGCTAAACTGCGCATTTGCATATCCTTGTTCTGCTGTTTTTTTGTACCATTTCTTAGCCTTTTCATCTGATTGGGCTATACCTTTACCATACCTGTTCATATATGCCAAGTTAAACTGTGCATGAACATTTCCTTGTTCTGCTGATTTACTGAGCCACTTGACAGCTTCTTCATCAGATTGAGGCACGCCTGAACCATTAAAATACATAAATCCTAGGTTATATTGCGCATTTGCATTTCCTTGTTCAGCTGACTTTAAATACCATTTGACAGCTTCTTCATTTGACTGAGGCACACTTTTACCATTATAATATATATCGCCTAGGATATATTGCGCTAACGCACTTCCTCGTTCTGCAACTTTTCTGAGCCATTTGACAGCTTCTTCATCAGATTGAGGCACGCCTGTACCAAAGTAATACATATACCCCAGGTTAAATTGCGCATCTACATTCCCTTGTTCTGCTGCTTTTCTATACCATTTGATAGCTTCCTCATTTGATTGAGGTACGCCTTTTCCCTCATCATACATAAGTCCCAGGTTAAACTGTGCAAGCTCCTGTCCTTGCTCTGCTGATTTTAGGAACCACTCGACCGCTTCTTCATCAGATTGAGATACGCCTTTACCATTATAGTACATGAATCCCAAGTTTGATTGTGCCAGTGCATTCCCTTGTCCTGCTGATATTCTGAACCATTTAATAGCTTCTTCATATGACTGAAGCCCGCCGTTGCCATTATAATACATTAGTCCTAGGTTAAATTGCGCATCAGCATTGCCACGTTCTGCCGATTTTCTATACCATTTGACAGCTTCTTCATTTGACTGAGGCACGCCTCGCCCTTTGCTGTACATGTTTCCCAATCTGAACTGAGCGTTTGTGTTACCTTTTTTAGCTGATTTTTTGAACCATTTGACAGCTTCGTCATCTGATTGAGTACTGAATATACCTGATGCGTATATTGATCCTAAGACATATTGTGCGAAGGCGTCTCCTTGGTTTGCTTCACCTTGTACTAATTTTATAGCTTCTTCTTGTGATTGGGGAATTTTTTTGCTGTTAACGTGGTTTATATGAAGCATATCATCATTTGAATGGGTTTCAAATGTACGATTTAGTGGAAGTTTTTCAAAATTAGGCAACGTCATTGCTGAGGTTTGTTTTATAAACTGGGAATATTTGTTTTTCCTTGATCGATTAATGTTTATTTTATGTGAGAAGAGAATATTAAGAAATGTATGTATCTTAGCTTGTATTATTCCATATCCTACATATCTTCCACTTTGAAAAATATACCAACAGTAGTGTTCTGTTGGCTCTTCGTTGCCAAAGAAAAAAGTAAGTGCCATAATAAATTCTTGAATAGTTCTGTGAAGAAATGAATATTCAATATTCGTGCGGTATGAAGTGTCTCTTTTAACTTCTTTTCTCAAGAGTCCAACTTGTTGTACTATTCCATTTAATTGAAATTTGTTCAGATCTGTTTCTGTAAACGTCAACTTAAAAATATCGAACATGGCCATTTTTCCAAGCAAGTGCAATTGGGGAAAGTACTGATAATTGTTTTCAATTGTATGAAATTTGTCACTTGTGTCGTTTTCAAATCCAAAAAGACTGGGAATATCTTTATTGAGATTACTTTTTTGATATCTATCTATCATCCACCAAATGATGTTCATGTAGAGTTCAACTTCAGTGCCATCAATTATTTTTTTGTGCAAAAGGCAAATAAAGGTAAGCATTAAGGGTGTTTCTGAAAGCCTTTTTAAATTTACGTTGGTGTTTATGAGACTGGTCAAAGCTGCTATATTTTCTGATGATTCTGTGTCATTGTTTGCATGGAAATGTTTTGATATATACTCTTGCCTTTGTGATTCGGTCGTAAACCCAATGATATCGGCGAAAATAAAGCGTCCTTGGTTGCGAAGCTTTGACAAATATCCTTTTCGTGAAGTTATAAGAACACTGAACCGTAACGGTTTACTTATGGTGCTTGAAAAGTAATCGCTCAATTCCTTACACTGTTTCTCCAAAGCGGATTCATCATATCCATCTAGAAGCACTAAAATCTTGTGCTCTTTGCAACTTTTTGTGTTGTTTATGAAATAGTCAAATATTTCATAATCTTCCTTATAAAGATACCCTTTCATGAGATGGGCTATCAAGTCTTTAATATCTTTAAACTCATATTCGCGTAGTTTACGAAATTCTATGTATAAAACAAGATCATAGTCACTTAATGGTGATTGCATCTGCGTCCATTCATATGCAATTCTATGCATAAGGGAGGATTTTCCCATACCTGGATCTCCTTCTATAATCAGTATATNTCAAGTCTTTAATATCTTTAAACTCATATTCGCGTAGTTTACGAAATTCTATGTATAAAACAAGATCATAGTCACTTAATGGTGATTGCATCTGCGTCCATTCATATGCAATTCTATGCATAAGGGAGGATTTTCCCATACCTGGATCTCCTTCTATAATCAGTATATCCGTTTTGGCAAATGCTTTTTTGAGCAGATCGGCATAATCATGCGTTACTGTCGAATTGTCTTCCAATTTGAGCGTCAAATTAACCCATTTTTCTTCAATATCAAAGAAGAATGGCAGTGATAAAGGAATGATAGTCCGAAAGCTTTGAAAATAGACCTCGCGCAATGAACTTTGCATGCTAAAAGTCAGTTGCAGCCTTTCATGATTTTGTTAGCTTTCAGTCTCCCTACGGGGTTAGGGTTTACTAGTAAATCAGCGGTCAAGAATGCTCACTCTCACTTTCTGAGTTTAACTGATTATCAGAGGTGGTACAGTGGGCGGTTGTGGGTGACAAGCCTTGTATGCAGTGTTGAGCAACTAGGTAAAAATACCTAGTTTACTTACAGTGGTGGACAAAAGTTTGGCACCGCTGACAAGAAAAAGCGCATTGGATAGATCACTTTTGCTTTTTGAATAACTTTTCAGCTTGGTTGATTTAACAATTGTGATTTTATACAAATATACTAGTACTGTTACTGTATAAGTGTGCAACGTTTCATCAGCTTCTGTTCATTTTAAGCAGAGATATGATAAATTTTATACAAATCAAATTTTTCTGGACAGCCCAAAAATAAGGATTTACGTTTGATGGCAAAAATGTCCGGTAATACGTAACGAAATTTAGTGCGGTTTGCGGCATCTTATAGAGCTCTATGTACCGTGTTTATTCTAATAGTACGATGTCGTATTATTAGAGACTGTCGTGCTATTAGAATAAATACGGTAACTTAAATTTTCATTTTTTAATCATAAAAATCCGATCATAAAAGCTCATTTTACAGACTTTCAACGAAAGGCGAGATTTCATTCAACGTCTGTAAAGTGAGTTATTGTGATCCAATTTTCATGATTAAAAAACGAAAATTTAAGTTACATAGAGCTCTATAAGATGCCGCAAACCACACTAAATTTTGTTACGTATTACCGGATATTTTCGCCATCAAACAAGCTCCTTATTTTTGGGCTCTTCAGAAAAATTTGACGCGTATCAAATTGATCATATCTCTGCTCAAAATGAACAGAATCTGATAAAAT
This sequence comes from Plectus sambesii, assembly GCA_002796945.1. Lineage (NCBI taxonomy): Eukaryota > Metazoa > Nematoda > Chromadorea > Plectida > Plectidae > Plectus > Plectus sambesii. The sequence continues at coordinate 19,888 of NIUQ01002626.1, forward strand.
ATTGCACACTTGTACAGTAACTATACTAGGATACTTGTATAAAATTTCAGCTCGATTGGTTGAGTTATTGTAAAGTTATTCGAAAATTAAAAATGATCTATTAAACGCGCTTTTTCTTGTCAGCGGTGCCAAACTTTTGTCCGCCACTGTAAGTACTCATGTTAAAAGCAAGTAAAATTTACCTAGTTTATACAAACAACTAGGTAAGTACTCAAGTAAAACTTGGTTAGTACGAGAAACTGGTTTCATTACAAATATTTAACTTCCCTGCAAGATCTTCTTCGCTTTCGACACCTGATTAACGCAAGAAGCTAATTTTGTATGGGGAAAATATGGTAAAGCTAAGTATTGTGCATTCGTGTTCAGGCGCGACAAAGATAGCTTGGCTACCAAATGGGCTATTGGATGTGCATATCGTATGATAGTGAAGGTTTTTTAGCGGCTAAATTCACTTAATTAGAAACTAGGTTAATTTTACTTACTCTAACTTAACTAGTGTGCAAACGCCCAACACTGCTCGTATGTGTGCGAAGCACCACTCTCCCATTACCTCCACCCCCGCTCTGCTGATAACATGGTTCGAAAAGTTTTTGATTGGGCTATCCAAAAACGTCTCAACGGAACTTTCAAAAATCTTTTTTCTGTACTAATTATTTTCTCTTTTAATGAGTTAACACATTCACGACAATGTGCATGACCGGTCATGCACACGGTGACTGCCATTTCAGACCGTGTGCATGACGGGTCATGCACGCACGCGCTGTAATCGGGCTAAAGGGCGACAGGTACGCGAAGGCTACCGTAATCGGAGGCGCGTGATTTGAATTGCGTTACGTAAGGGTTTGTGGCCATAACAATGCCGTACGGAGCTATTTGAATGCAAACATTCTAATCAGGCGAGAATCGCTTTAGAACCTCTCTCGTACCGGCCGCCCTTTATCCGATTACACGCGCTGTGTAAAAAAATGCCGCGGTCCCACGCGGCAGTTTTCCGAAAACACGCGCGGTCGTGAATGTGTTAAAACGTACCTCGACAAGTTCCTGGAACTGGAACAAGCTCCGTGATTTGTGTCATTCTTGTGACTTGTGATAAAGTATATCACAAACAACGCAATTGTGACCAGAAGGCAAATTATAACAGCAAACAATATCACCTTGATATAAGACCGAATTCGATTTTTTTCTTGCTTTTCTTCTTCATTTTTCGGATTACTGAAAGTCAACAAGGATTGACAGCTCGCCTTATTCCCATATGTAAGAATATTCGACTAGAGTTAGCAGTTAGTATGGAATCATTAAATTACGTATAAAACAATTTAGTTTTAAGTATCAAATTGATTGACGGGTAGTAATGGTGAGTGGTGAATGAAATGCTTGAGTATATTAAAGTTTCTACAAATCTATAGTCATTTTCTGATTTCTTGCTCATCTGTTTACATTGCAAAAATACTATTAACAATCCTATTCTCACACTACGTATTTTACCAGTTTTCGCGAAAGATATTTCATCGAGAACGTACTGCAATTACTACTCAGCTTTGCTTATGCACTTATAAATATGACAAATGTG
>NIUQ01002627.1:0-21318 GCA_002796945.1 Plectus sambesii
TACACTACGCTGGCATCGAAAGCGATAGAGAAGTTCATAAGTCGACAACAATGAGAAAAATGTGCACAACAACGGACAATTAGAAGGGTTTTCCAAAGGATTTGGCGGCTGATCCGCTGAACAGTGTGCCACCGATGGAGGAGCTGATCGTGTTGCCGAAGTTGAAGGCCGGCTGCGACGTCGTCGTCGGCGCGCTCGTCGTTGCCGCAGTTGTAGTGCCTGCAAGTCACTTTGTCGACTACAATCAAGAACCACTTTCATAAAACCGATCTCCATAAGCAACCTTCCATAGGTACACACAGGAGCGTTCAAAAAAGGTTCTTAACTTTAATATCATTTATTTGCCAAGGTGGTCTTACATTCGGCTTTTTATACAGAGGGCCTACGGAGCTCGAAGAAGAGTAAGGATAAATGTTCAATAACAGACGGTGACTACGTTTAAAAAACAATTGGTTATCTTCATAATTGCTCTGCTCTATGTAGAAATCATGAGAAACTTTCAAACGCCTCTCGTAAAACCTCAACACCTACCGAAGCCGGTAAACGCCGGGAGAGAAGAGGCAGCGGTAGTGGTCGTCGTCGCCCCAAACGGCTTAAAGACGGGCGCGGCGGATGTGGACGCGCCGAACCCAGAGAACGTCGGCTGCGTCGGTGCGAACAACGAGCTCGTTCCGAACGGTGGCGCTGCAACGACGATTTGGAATGGATACTGTCAAACGGTCACGCTCCCGTCCGCTTGGATTACTTTCCGACACGTCAAAGACACATTATTATTGTCCAAAGTTCTTCGTCAATAAGAACTCGGCTTAGACAGCACCGTAATATCCATTAATACTACAGGATAACTCCGTACACTCAATAAATGGCAGTATATACCAGTTCCAATTCAAAAAGGACAGTTTTTAAACCAAACAGGACAATTATAAGGGAAATTTTTGGATAAATAACGAGCGTCGAGACCGAATACCGTAGTACGCCAAATTTAGCTTATCTTTAGCACGCAGCACGTCAAGGAAAGTCTCAGGATAGACTGTTTTGCCGTTACTCAGTGAAAAATTTCCCCTATATATAGTCAAATAATATGAAAGTGTCCGATTTAAAGTGGAAATGGCGTACAAATGAGTAGTATACCTGCATTCGTTTGCTGAGTAGCGTTGTTTCTGCCGAGCAGTTGTGCCATGTTCATCAAAACAGATTGCGACGGAGACGTGAACGGGTCGGGGCCTAAAACCAAAGGCAAATACGATCCGTTTTAATGCGCATGCATTCAAATATTTGAATAATAGAAATTCAAACGGAAATCGTACCTTCGATTCTACTCGGCAGTTTTCCTTCCTTCTTTTTATCAAAGGGATTCGGTACCGTAGCACCGTATAATTCCCGCCGATATTGCATGAAATTATCTTTGACATCCTGAAACAACAACAGTGTTAGGCTGTAGCATTAGTAATGCCGTTGCTTTCTATTTTCTACAAGTTTCTACAAGCAGGGCATCGTCACAGTTGCTACAAAGATAGGACAAGCAATAGTCGAACATCAAAAGAGTGAAGTCCAAGCCATATACATTTTAAAGGGGAAGTTCGGTCGGCCACTTTCGATAGGCATTTACTGTAATCAATTTTCAGTCGCATATGACAAGGCATTAAAAATATTTTCTTTTTATATTATTTAAAAGTAAAAGAGTAATTATTTACTTCACCTTGTCAGACACAACTAGTGTTAGTTACGGTACATGCCCACTTAACATAGCCGACCGGACTTCCCCTTCAACTCTGCGTCAATATGAAATCCTACTGACATCAATGTGGGAGTGGACGTGATAGGCGTTGGCAGCGACGTGCTTAAAAGTTTCGTCCATTCTTTTGAGATGACCGAGCAACTGTTCGCTTGAAAGGTCGTCGGATGTTTCGTCGTTCAATCGCGATGCCACAAACGATTCCACTGTCACCAGTTGGTCTCGGTAGACGGTCAGTAACTGCTCGTAGTAATCGACCAGTGAGTGCAGATAGCTAAACAATATTGATAACGCATCCGTGAAATGATTATTTGTTTGTTGTTTGAACTAAACTGAAATTAATATTATGTGCAGCGAATTTCAAATGATGACAGAAATATTTAGAGAATGAACAGTTTTCACAGCGGGTGGTATGCATGTAACCAATATATTATTCGTTCAGGTACCTATGAAGAGTATAAATAAATATGTTATAAAGTTTGTATAGAAACTGCGATATATAAGTCAAGCATGTAATTTACTAAATATACAATTTCCACATTAATAAAAGCACTTTTCCATATTGATTCGACTTGGAAAATGTCCTTGTTAATGTAAATATGGTATGTATAAATTCAAGTCTATGAGTTTTCGAAGGGGGCTTGACCAGAATTCGGGCAGAAATCAGCGGAATGCGAAATTTACTCCGTTTTCAGCGATTAACGAAACAACTAAAACTTTCGCTTACTGAATAGGCTGCGCATTCGCGCCTAGAGAATGTGTAGGAATGGTTTCGTGTCGTCGCTGCACCGTTTCCGCTTGCCGAACATCATTTCGAGCCTCTTCGGCGAGTGCTGAAACATTTATCACAGTCATTTGCACGTATATAAACATATTTTCAGTTGCGACAGTATGGTTCGTCGACAATTTACAACCTATTTAACTAGAGTCAACTGTGTTTATAACGTCGGTCAAGGGACCGGCCAAACACCGACGTTATAAAGACAGCGGCGTTATAAACGCCGACGTTATAAAGGCAGTTGGCCCCTGTACAAAACGTAGTACACTTTGCCGGGACCGGCCGAGGACCGACGTTATAAAGACAGCGACGTTATAGAGCCAGGCGTTATAAACACATTTGACTGTATTCCTAAAGTTATTTCAAGAGTATTACAAAGCGCATTCAATTATCAGGTCATATCAAAAGCAATTGCGATGAAGCGTTAGCTAAACATGAGAAATACAGACTGCCTTTAAAAAACGTTCTTGAAAGAAACTGCTCTAAAAATGAACGAATTTGCACAATACCTGCATCTCGGTACAAAATGAAGCAAAAAATACAAGCTCATCATTTAATAATAATATAATTTAACATACTGACCAGTGGATTTCGTGTTTAACTTTCTGATGGTGGCATCGACGGCGGCGACCGCTTTGCTCGCGTCTTTCACTTCATCGCCCACGGATTTGATGTGCTCGATCGAGGTAGTCGCAATTTGGTCACTCAGATCCTTGTTTTCTTTTAGTCTTTTTCTGAAAAATTTAAGAAGTAATAGAAGAACTATTAGTTAATGTGAATGTACTAAATTATCTGCATTACAGTCTATTTCGCTGATTATGCCAGTGGGTTCGTGATAATTGCAAGGAAATTTGGCAGTTTTGAGCATTTCAAATGAAATTGGCAAAAATTGTCCATAATTATTTAGCATTGCTACATAACAAAGATCATTCCTTTACTGCAATTATATGTTAAAATATAATAATTAATGACTATTATAGCATATTCTATCTGACGATCTAAATATGTTATCTATAAAAAACTGAAATCAAACAACGGATAGAAATCAGAACAAATCAACATTAAGAGATTAAATTAATCCGACCTCAGTTCGTCGACGAGAACGACGAGCTCCTGCGGGACTTTCCCTTCGGAAGGCTTGGCATCTCCAGAGGCGGTGCCAACACCGCCAACTGCGTTCGAACCGGACGTCGCAAGGTTAGAGCTGATACCGCCGAGACCCACACCGATCGTTGAGGTAGACGATGGGGCAAAAGCCACGCCAGTTGAAGCGGCGGGTGCTGACGGTGCCCCGAATAAGCTTCCCGTTGCAGACGTTGTAGTCGCTGATGTCGTCGCGGCCGGCATTTTCGCCGCGCCGAACGCTGGCAGCTGGAAACCTCCCGTCGACGTCATATTTCAGACAATTGCAGTAATATTTCGCTCTTTCCGCAGACTTGGTCGCCGATCTTATAACTCTTTTTCTCTTAGTTTTGCTGATACTAGTTTCGAAATTGTCTGAAGATTCTCTGAAATGAATGCGGTAATGAAGGAATAAGACATATTCGTAGCATATCTCCTGTTAAGTCTGGAATTGACTATAGTTTAGGCAAAGTTTAATGCAGAATTTGAAGCACGGAGAGACGATTTGATTCATTGACTTCATATTTGACAATACCAGACCCGAAGTTCCCAAGTCAGTTCTATCCGCGCCCAGCAACCAGGCTTTTGCTGGCCTACCTTATTCGCACAACGCGCGACGCCGCCAAACGCGCTAAATTCGTATAGACACGGTGAACTCAACTTGCTTCAGGTTATCTGCGCAAGAATCAGTCGACTCCACCGCGTTAAAGAGCATTGACGATTTTTTCAAACCGGATCTTTTCGACTGACACTACGAAGAACGAAAAATATCACGGATGATAAAATGGTTGGATTACGTGCCCTCAGACCTCTGATGGGTTCAGATGTTGTCAGACAATCAATTAGATACGTGTGTGAGGTGGTCTTAACTAATTTTATTGACAAATCAGCGACTTCACTTCTGCATTCTCAAAATCGTCACTCTTCAGGTGCACTCAACCAGAGTATAGTCCACTTTGCAGCAATCGAATTAATAGAAATGTGCTAACGGTATGTTTCATGAGATCTAATTTCACATTCTGAGAGAAAACACGCAAACCAATTTCTGCCATACTTGTGAGGTAAGATCATGGCAAATGTCAAAAGATCACATTGAAACTTGCAAACCAGAAAGATGCAGTTGTCAATCGTTTGTTTGAGGCGTGTGGCGATAAAAATTCAATCAAGCATGATGACATGCGCACGGTAAAAAGTATTTGACAAATAAAGCACGGTCTCTCAAAAAATAACAGTGATCAGTACATTTCTCAGTCATTGAGCAAGACAGTCGTGGAAAACAATGGCTCATAAAGCAATGCTATAACCGAGCAATACGGTTTTACAAATCAAAGAGGCGAAGAAATGCGCGTTTTCAGCAGTCGAGAGCTATCAAAAAAATGGTCGCTCTTCTGCGAATCTGGCATGGGACAGATTGAGAACACGTTTACAGGATGAGTTTCCCGCGCAAAAGGCGAAATTCGCCTGGAAAGTGAGAGCTTCTTGCTCAGTGGAATCTCGAAACGCACTTTATTCGGCGTCTTTCTTCGAATAGCATTGGCGCGCCGCAAAGCTCGATGCCGCTTTAGACAACAAAAGAAGGCGATCAAAGTGAAATTGAGGATAACGAAAAGCGTCAGCGCTAAAAGCAGAAGCACAGTTTGTAGCGAATGCGCCGATACAGCGCTTTTGTCAACGGTGCTGCGGAGTTTGTTGTCGGAAGAGGAGTCCGCGCTAAGCGAACTGTCAACCCTTGAATGCAGGGCATGCTCAACGAGCGCTACTGGTCCGTTAGGCGAGACGGCGACGATTATCACCTAAAATTTGTCATTATTCGCTTAATGTCAATTCAGTGTATGCTTCTAATACAAGGCTAAATGTTATTTGTCCCACAAGGGTCTTTTCAAGCGCAGTATTTTTATTAACAGGCCTCAAAAGGGTGAAGTATGAACGCTATTACTTCTGAAATGTTAAAGCCCGCTACCGTCAGCCCATGACAGTGAAAATAAGAAAAGACAGTGACCAATTAACACCATGCATCTATTCAGCACCCTTTACATCGTTTGGAAGAACCTAATTATAGTCAACAACGTACCTTGTCAAAGTCGAAAACAATATGAGCGTTGGTCGATTCGAAGAAAAGAGCGGGAGTCTCGATTAGTGGCTCGATGGTGTCCCTATTTCTCGGCTGCCAGAAGATGGCGTAGACCAGTGGAGTGACATCATCGACGGTCGGCGCCCGAGGAGGTGACCAACTCAGTCGGATACGTCCTTCAATTTTCTTTACGTCGATCACAGGCAACGATTCGAATCTAAAAATGTCTTTAACTGAAGTTTACGCCAATTAAGGCGCTATCTTGGCTCCCCCGAGCAGTAATTAGATGTGCCATAATGTCCTAGAAACTGACCGCCATCCTCTGATCTGGAAGCGCTTGACTGGTTGTAACATGACGGCGCAGGCGGTCTGGCAACCACGCTCGCAGAGGACGCTGTACTTGCACACGAGCGCGTAGGTCTTCTTATCGTCCTCCAGTCGCATGCACATGTCCCAGCACAAGCCACATTGCGCCGACCTAGCACAGCTCTGCTCGGAAGTGGTTTCATTCTTGAGCGTCGTCAGACAGGACGCTCGACAACGCGCCGTCGTCCACAGATGGTTGCCAAACTCGGTCGGTATCGTCTTTGATTTCTCCGCTCCCACCGCAAACTTGAACAGAAACAAGAGGATCACTGCTGCAAAGGGCCCTTTAGTAAGATTTAGTGGGATTAAATAGCCTCATTCAAGCTTCCCCGAGTTTGACAGTTATAGGACAAGATTATGGAAGTGTGCATTGACATACAATCCAACAACTGTCTGAAATCAGTAATAGCAAAGCGGCCTTCGCATAAAACCATTGTTCTTTTTTGAGAGCTCCGCGTTAAAAAAAAATTTTTTTGCCAAAAATGATCGAACTCGTATGAATTTGATTAATAAGAGCCATCAATATTCTGGACAGATGTAAGGAAAGCTCGAATTCATATTTTGAGGAAGTTTTAGTGGTGTTAGCATTGCCTGTACACCAGTATAATGCTTCCCAAAGCTGATAGTTGCTCCGGGTATACAAGTAATATTCAAAGCAACATACCCATCAAACGATAGAATGCAACAGCGTCGTTCATCGTGCAAAGTGCAACGCGCAAAAGGACCAGAAAGCTATTCGGCGAGGGAGAGGAACGTGGTGGTGGAGAGTGGTCAAAGCTGCGTGTGTCACAACGACACTGCGGCGCGAGCGATGTGCGTTACCTTTATACCAATCGTCGCGCGGCCGGCTATAGCGACGTTTTGGTCATCAAAGTTGGAAATCAAGCTAATTAACGCATGCGACCTGACGGGATCTCCTTTTGCTCGAAAGCAACCCTTCACAAAAGCTATAGGCAGTTCCGTTGCCGAAATTTCTATAGTCGATCACTTTGCTTGATTCACTCTGACGCATGAACGGGGGAGGTCCATTTACTAGAGGGAAACGCTGTAAAGAAGAGGGTTGGGGGACCAGTATATGAATCTCATAGCTTTCACGCAGTTCTCAAAATAATTTTCATCAATCGGCGCGCTGAAATGACCAGTTAGTAAGTTTAATTTTCTAAATTCACTGAATTCTTACGTTTCTGTATTTAAAATGTTTATAATAGTATTCGTTTTCTATGTGGTCATTTTTCAATGGGATTTTCTCGTCATTCCTTGAAGTGCAGAATTACTATGTGTATTCTTATTAATTTGGTACAGTAGATTAACTACAGTAATGGTATTGGAATTAAATGAATAAGCCTTGAGAAATTAATAGGAAGCCATCCCAGCATCGAATTGTATGTATATATTAGTCTTGAGACTAATTTCTGCGTTGGATTCAATCGGCTAGGGTTGCGTTCGCCAGAGTATCTCGGTACTGAAAACATGGAAAGCAGAAATGAGAACAAATCGATTTCAAAATTCTTTTGTCACCATCAACCTAATCTACCTAATTGCGAGCAACCTTCATCGCACTTGAGTTCTTGTAGCGATCATTAAGGGTTATATTGTGAGGCGCATTTCTAGGCCTGCTCGAATCCTGCCATAAAGTTCTGCATGAAAGGCGCATTTCATTTGCTTCAGGCAGCAGAGTGACGACCGGCACAAACTGAGCTATTTTCTCGACGAGCACTGTCCCAATAATGATGTGAGACGCGAGGGGGAGCCTTCTTTTGGCACCTTCAGGCGTTTTCATTTTTCCAAAGCGTCAGCTCGCAGGTGCAAGTTTGAAGAAGTTGGTTAAAATTTATGTATAGATATCGAGCTGCATTTCTATCCAAAAGTATTGCGCTAATGACAGTGCAGACTGTCCTTTCTATCCCGAAACAAAAGAGAGGCGACTGATTGCTGTCGAATGACGGCTTGAGTGGACGGACAAAACGGACGCTTGCTCATAATTAAAAATGTGCCGGGCGCGCATTTCCCAATATGTGAAGCAATCATTGTTGTAAGCGACCGTGGATACTTCTATTCAAACGCGCGCAGCTCATATCGGTAGCCAGCCACCCATCGTCCGGCTCACGACTATCTTTTATTCGTGGACGGAACGGACAGTATATGATGTCTTTTTCGCAATGTTCACGGGTTTGATCTGTGCGTGTACATGTTAATTCTGATCGCGAACGAGATATTCCATATTTCAATCAGTCTTCCATCTTGCAAATTAACTAGTCGTTCTGCCTTATTTTCCTATAACTATAACTGCATACTGATTTATGCAAATTTGCTTTACACAAGGTTCGGCGGAGATCGATGCAGAGGCCTTTAGCTCTCAGTCTCAGAGGCTGCATGTTGTTGCATGCCAATATTGCTGTCTGAGTCATTGCGTTTCAATATTAATGTTGCAGCAAAAATCGTCTTGCTCTTTAACATTGACGATTTCTTGATGAGTTTGCATCTATCAGCTCGGATCAGCGCGTTCATCTTTCTGATATCGGCCCAAAAAGCTCGCTCTCCTTCAGGGATGTACTGCATTTTCTGGAAAATTATCCTCTTTGATGCCCATATTTTAGATGCTCATATTTGAGAAAAGGAGAAAAGTTTTCCAACGTAGAATTAGTAGTCGAACGAGTTCATTTTGATGATAAATGCGACGCTTCAGGCTCTCCTCTCAAAAAATTATCGATACTCATTGGAAACGGGTCGCAGGTGGGAGGGCATATTTTTGGTCGAACCCACTAACAGACCCTTCAAATTTTGCGTTCTTCCCAGTATTTCGTAGTATGACAAATTCAAGAAGTTCCTGTCTCGACCTTCCGGGTTATTTGTTCTAGTCAACCTGTCCGTTCACATGATTTATATTACTGCGGACAATAAAAAATCGCACCAGCCATTGATCGTTAAAGCTTTGTAGGGAGAGCAATATCCGGGACAAACAATTGCAACGTCGTGAGAAAAGCCTCTAGCGCCTGCTCGGCTGATCAAGCCAATCGCGCTAATACCTTCAAAGCTTGAGACGTCAGACTGAAGCTCATTGTAATCCTTTCGATAAAAGCTACTGCTGCGATCCCCACACGTTCAGTCGATTTCGCCCAGCGTGTGGCTTTGCCACGCGCGTAGGGGTGAGAGACACGTGGTTACCCATGCTGACCAAAATGCTGTTTCGCGCTCATCAGGCTCATCAGTCAGGCGCTGCAACGCCTCATGCGCCTTTCATCAATTTCAACGCATCCCTCTGGGCGCATTCGAGCTTTCATTTGCGGCTAGGCGCCCCTGTAATATCTGCGGGTTTGTTCGCGGTCGACGCTTCAGCGTCCGCGGCTCGATTACTGCATTGCTGTAATAGGTTTCGAGGCAAATATTTTGAACGCGTCGTACCCATATATATTATTTTTTCGATCCTAGATGCCCACTGGCGGTTGCCTCGCTAACCGAAAGCGGCTTTCTCAGTGCATTTAGGCTAGGCATGATTGTGTCGAAACTTTTTCCGTGCGAGATGTCGGTGTGCCGGAAATGTTTTATTTCAAGCATTGTATGTACTTAACGTTATGTCTTATATACACGGGAAACAGGTTTACCTTTCCAAAAATGACAAAGAAACTCAGTCTTTGAACTGTCCTATTTCTCATTTGACTACCGCTTATCAATAGCTTTTAAAATGCGCTTCTCATAGTAAAGACGAAAATAATTACTATTTCCCTGTAGAGAAATTTTGCAAAACGCATCTACGAGTTGGACGCCTCAAATGAACATTTTTAACTCCGGTCATTGCAGGAAAAATGGGACAAAATATGCTGGTGGAGCAAAGCACTTCCACGATGAAAGTGGCAATATCGAATGCGTCCTGCGATTTGGACGACATGGCGTTAATCAAGGCAGCATCGTTTGTGCCGTTCGGCGCTGGGGCGACGCTGTGCAATATAATTATTGTTCTCGCACTTATGCGACAAAAGAGTCTGCGGAGACGCAAAGAATACCTCATTCTCACCGGCTTGGCCTTTGCCGATTTTGTTGAAGGTATGCGAATTTAGACTGTTGAACTACTTTTTGAAGGAATATAATATCGCTTGCTGCATTTTAGCGTTTTATTCATACGCTCTTTGTTGCTTTTGGAGTTTGGACTGTAGCTAGCATTTTGCCTGCGGTGAAATCACGTGTGAAAGTCAAAAGCTGTCGAAATTACGTCGCACTGAATGATTTCAAGCAGACGCTCAAGGCTGCTTAAATAAAGGATCGGCGGTTTTCGCATCTGCTCTGTCCCTAAATAGAAGCTCAAAGCTGCTACTTGAAAAACACGATTTTAAAAATTGTTTATTGCTGTATGCAGGCGTTGCTAAAAGAAAGAAAGAAATCAATTTCATTTACAGCGATTTTGCTTAACCAGATCCATTAATATGTGTCAATATAGTTATCATTCTCCTTCGGGCTGTTTCGTTAGGCGTACAAGAAGCATAAATGGAAACACGCTGAGTGCATAACTATTAGTTGAATAACTGCAATTCATGTATGCATGACTGTTTATAGTGCGTTGAATATGAGCGATTCGGGTTTCTGATCGTAAGTCAAATCAAAGGTGCGCTTATATAGGTGAGTTATCGGGCTTCTAATGAAAAAATACGTCAGTCAAGATCTCAAAGATAGAATTGTCAGTGCTGTAATAAATATACATAGCCTTCCATAACAATGTAATTGGTCGAGATCTGAAGGTCGCTCGTCATTTCGTAAATGGCTTTTTCTGACCACCATGACTTGCAGGCTTCGCGACATTCATCGGAGGGTTGTACCGAATGAGCGCAGTCTTAGGAGGCTGGGCATTTGAACCCGTCAGCACTTTGTACTGTATGCTGCTACCTCACTCCTGGATATGGCGCTGGTCGGACACTGCCACATCATTCATGCTCGTCGTTGTCAGCGTCGATCGCTTCATGTCCGCCGGAATACCTCTTAGGTATGTTGCTCTGGCTATACGGTATTCGACTAAATCGTCTAGATTATCGCAGGTTAATTAGTAAAATTCACAGGCGAGCCTCTTCGGGTTTTGTACTTTAGGCTTAATATGTGCAAGTGACTAAGCGTTAAGAGGTTTTTCTTTTATACATAAAAGTCAACAATCTCGATTGAACATAAAAATTAATGGCTTAAGCGCCATCACATAATTCCTCTTCATCCGCTGTTACGCATCATTCAAAGATCAAAATATTTGTTGTAACATCACCCAAGTCCCTATGCAAAGATAAAAATGACAGAGCGACAATGACATCCTCCCGCCGTTATTGTTGTTTTTTGCCAAAGGCGCCTTTCTTTCTTAAGCAAGCTTTGAACATGAAAACTTTTAAAATTCGTAATACAAAAGAATAGTGAATGCGCGCTTTATAATCTCACAACAAGGTCCGTTGATTTCCTAAATTTTCGAAAATAATACTCAGTATCTTGAGGGTGATTATCGCAAGTTGCTTTTGAAAGAGCGCTTCAGACATTGCTTCAATCCTCTTCAGGTATTTCAAATTCACAAAGGTGTACGCCTATCGCTTCATCGGCAGCGTCTACGCTTATTCGTTGGTCAGCTCGATGTTCGCCTGGATTTATCCGATCGAGGAAATGCACAGACGACCTGGGGTGGCGCAGCTCTGCGGCACGTGGGACTTTGTTTCACCTCGTTATTATCAGTACAGCAAATACATCACCAGCTTCGCTTCCGTTCTCAGCGTCCTGCTGTATATTCCGTTGATTTGCATTATGCGCAATCAGTTGTCGAATATCGCCGGCCGAATCAGCTATTCTCAGGTGAGAAATGATAACTTGATGGCGGCCGAGTTTGGAATGCTTGAATCGACTAAAACTAATGGGGCGCGACTATAATCGACCATTGGCGGATTATGGAAGCTGGAACCTTCTTCATTTGTATAACTTCCCCTTTCTATAGGAACGGGAATAAACTATTGCTATTTGTATAAGCTTAACACTGCACGCGCGAGTTGCTCATCTCCATCGCAAATCGTTGATAGTTGAGCTTGCAATTAATCCCATAAACGCTGCAATGCAGAAGGATAAGAGCTTGCCTTTTCCGTGAAAACCGACGGGGTGATTGAAAGAGCAGGATGGGTTCTCTCAACTCATACACTTTTCAAGAAATTCCCATTACTACTATCATCGTAAGCAATTCACTTTCAGGTAGACCGACGGAAACGCGCACAGCTACGTGTTACGGTAACACTGGGCATTTCTAGTGTAGCCACTTTGTTGCTGGACGCTCTGCCACGAGCCTACGGAATGTACGGAATGGCGCATGAGATTAGGACTGGCCTGACGGCGGGCAATTGCGGCAGCGCCCATATGTACTTGTTTCACCTCAGCAAGTTGAACTCTATGTTCAACGTGTTCCTCTACTACACCCGCCATCGCGAAATGCGTCTCGCCATTCGCGCTCTCTTTTGCCCTGGCAAGGTTGTAATTTCCGGCGCCACTTTCGGATCGTCCCATAATCGTCTTTGACCACTGCTCAGTGATTACATATTTTACTGGATTTATCGCTATAAAAGGCGAACTTTGATTACCCCTTTCTCTCTGGAATGTATCGGATATTGCTTTTTAGCGGCGCATCATATAAATTTTAGCTGTTATGAACTTACTGCCTAGCAGTCATACATGTTTAATGACAATCTGCGATACATGACTCAGAGCTAGGGATCATTGAAATACTTGTTGTTACATGCTTATCCGTTGTTCTTAGCCGGGCTTTTTCGATTAACAAGTTCTTTGGACTTAAGATTTTTTCACATATACTTTGCTTATTATAGCGATATCAGAGAAAATATCCTTATTTTTAAGGCAGGTCCTCATCGATTCCATATTTATAACCAAATTTATAACATAAAAATTTGCGTACAATATGAGCTCTGGAGCTTTTAATCGAAAAACTTGGTACCAAGCAGATACCCATTTGCTGATGAAATTTTTGCCAACCTGTTTCCGCATGTGCTTATTTTCACGCCTGTTGGATTTTCATGGACACTGGCAATCTCGCTTTTCATTTTAATATCATTTAACAAAAGCACAATAAAGTGTTCCAATCGTAATTGGGATCAAAATATTTAGACAACTGGTTATTAGAACAACTGCAAACTAAAAAGGAAAGGCTCAGCTACATAATTACTTTGGCTTTATTTCCGGCTAACTGGTTACTGAGTACCATCTGAACTTCGTAAAAAGATTAGATAAGCGCTACTATTCATAATACGGTATTGATGAGTACGCCGTAGCTCTGTGTTGCTTGTTTTTCACCGTAAGGTCTGTACAAATACTGAAAAAGAAGTTGAAAGAGCATCAAAAACAAGCGTGTTCAGCATGCTCACTTTCTTCTCTTTATGCCTGTATATACTCGCTTGCATAATGTGCGACAAGTGACATGTGATGAGCGCAAAATGGAAAATGTTTAAGTCTAATAAATGTGTTACAGATGACCTCACAGCTTTGCTTATACAGGAGTTTATCATAAAACTGTTGAGAATTGAGGAATTAAGTCTCAATTTTGAGTCTTCGTTGAAGCATTTCAAAAGCAAAAGTGATACCCAGTTGGTACTGAGATTCGGTTTCTCAATTCGCAACACTCAACAAATTTTATGAGAAAGGTCTGGGAATGAAAGACGTACAAACATAAAGCCGCAGCGAGATGTTTGTAAACACTAGAGCGTCAGACATGATCACAATGCGTTCACTCAACCAATGTCAATTACGCAAACATTCGGGTGATACTATGCGTGGGAAGTGTCCATTCGAGCAGAATAAGAAATACTGCAGCGTGACCATCACCTAAACAAACTTGTTTCTCGCTCCCGCCGTGTCTGTTACGACTTCAAACGGATCGCTGGTCAAGGTGCAGTTGCGCAACTAGTTGGATCATCCTTTGTTTCCGCGCTGATATTTCCGGAATCGTCTTTGTAATGTGCACTATTTATCATGTCGCGTAGGGCTTATTTAAGTCGCCACTTCCTGTCCAGAGACACCCATTGTAAGCGACAGCGCCTTAGATTATAATGATTTAGAGAGGTGTTATGGGATGGCAAGGTGAAACATGTCCTTGTCAGATGTTTTATGATATAGCGTTTTAAAGATGGGTATATAAAATATGCTTGTAGGATTTTCTTGGCGACTAGGACTATAGAGAAATGCCCCTCGCCGAAAGATTCTGACACTCGTAATTTTCTTCGAGCTCGCGCGCTATGCTAAAATGCCCAAGGAGGGTACTTTCAGAAAATGCTCGTGCTATTTTCGTTGCTGCACACAGCTCTCCTTCTACCACTGTTCTTCCATTCTGCCGGCGGGGTAAAATCGTCTATAATTTGACTTGCTGTGAAAGACGTGAGAATATTTCAAAGCGGTTTCATATTCTTGTTAGTACCACTCTTTTCAATGCATCTCAGTCAACCGATTCCCGCATCACCATATGAGAACACCACCGAACATGCAATGCGTATTCGCAATTGCATTAATTAGCCCAAAACTCGTCACTATTCCAATTTTCTATCTGAGAAAACTCTGTAATTCATCAAATATCGCCTATGAAATAGAATTATAAAAGAAATATATAACCTAAAATAAAGCGCAGCGGACGAATATAAGAAATGATTGTCTCCTTTTAGTGCGTCGCATCTGGAGTCTGCGGTGGCATTAGTGGTTGCCAAAATCCTTATTACGCTCAACCAGTGCAACCAGCCTACTGTGACTGCGCACCCACGCACGCATGCGGAAGGTAAACACTATCGGACAACATTATTAAGTCGAGCATTACAGATAAAATTACTATCCCTTTATCATTTACTTTTTCATGAATGGGAGCGACACGTAGTAATTTTAGCAATTAAACGTGGACATAGGTTAGTGTTTTGGCGCTCATGTTGGGGGATTTTTTACATTTCCCCTAGTGTAAGTAACTTCACGATCATAATTTGCTCCATGCAAGCTTAAATAGGTGATCTCAGTTTATCATTCAAAACAAAAGAACACACTCATATTTCTTAAATGTTGAGCGACTTTGCTTTTTTATACTCATGAAAACTCTTGGGTACATTTCAAGCCTCTTTGATCCAGTAGGTATGCAACCTTCCCTGAACTTTCCTTCATTATCCCAGAGTATATGATAGTTTTTATTAGATACGGTTGCTATCAAGTACGAAATCGAGTAGCGGCTGCATCGGTTCGCACTCAGCAGACAAGCCAGGGACGTGGACCTTCAGATGCACTTCGATTTGCAAGTGGTGAATCTGGCCTGGTGCCCACTACGTCAAACGACGAGAAGCAACCGCAAATAATTGTACGGTAACTCACTGATGTTCGTTTACATTCATAGTTTATGTTATGGTTCTTGTAGCAGATCATAATACTTCTGTTTTTTAAAGCAATACTTTTCAGGATCCAAACGAACGATTTATGCAGTGCTGTATGGAGCAAAACCTTCCCGATGCTTGCCTTGAAAAGTGTTCTTTCCAGACATATACCAAGGATGTGGTAAATTTATCTGCACATTTTGATCGGTTTAGCTTATGCATATATTCCACGGGGGATAGAGAAACCGGTAATTTGGTTGAATCCTTTCAAATATCAGAAATTACTAATTGTTTCAGTATTTACTCAAACCTTCACAATTAAATTTCTATCTGAAAATGTCTAAATTCAGTCGCGGTAAGCACGCTATATCACAAAATGTACACATGTACCAATTTCACCCTTATAAGCGCTCTGCCCAACCATAGTATACACCTTTATATTCAATTACGATGTTTTTCAAATTAAAGAGAGTACTTTTTTATCAATTCAACATGCAGTGACCTTTTAGGTTCGAAAAATGTCCTTTTTAAAGCAGATATGTTAATTATAAAACCTTTTGTCATTTCAGTTGACGCGAATGTACTTGCGACAAGACGCATGTCCGATACAGGCGGCTGCGGAATTGCAGTTTTGCGCAGCTCAGGGCCAAGATCACAGGGAGTGCTGCGTTCGGAACGGCGTCACCACCACCATCGCCGGTATGAAGTGTCTCGTCCTATGCGACCAGACCCCCGGCCAAATCGTCCAACTCGACATGTCCTACATGCCCTGTTACGATCGCTTTGAAAATATGAATTCATGCTTCTTCTATGAAATGCGCAAACGACGCTAAGTATGCAGCTCATTACGCGCACGCTATAAATTGCATCCAGACACTAACTATTATACCTGGATGATTACCTTCGATTTCGAGTCGTGATTGATTTCTCTCAGGTTTTGTCTCGTTATGTATAACTTTGAAATGCAAGCGAGTCAGTAATGTTGTAGAAATTCGTTCATCCGATTTGTATGTTCATAATAATAATGTAAGAAGCCGAATTCATGCATATTAATCATGAAGACTGCATTAATATTTTGCACAACGCTAAAAAAGAAAAAAGAGAATGGGTTGATGAGTCGATAGTTGGAAATGAAGCTGAATAGACTGTGAAGGATCGAGTTTAGTGAAATGGTCAATGGGAGGATCACTAGAGGCGCTCGCTTTCCGGCCACAGGCGTCAACGACAGCAGCCGAAGAGCATATGGGTACAAAAGGGGGCAGCGGCGCCATATAGGCGTCGGTCTACCTTGTCCGCAGCCTCAGAGACAAGAAGCGAGAAAAAACACACTTGAAACGCAGCAGAGTGCACAAACTCATAAATGAATACAGTACCATAAGTCGACGAGACTTACCAAATGTATGGGGGACACAGCGCCTCCTAACGCGATACATGCCTATTACTGACATAGTGCTGCATTTCTCTGTACAGATTTTAAAGAATTATGTTGTCGGGCAATGATGATGCATTCTTTTAAGGATTGTTCTTTGATGTTTTTCACATATGAATGATTCGGAAACTGTGATTATTGTCAATATTCTCTTACCAGAGAGTATCTCCGCTCTCGGCACAAAGTACATACTTTATGCGTGTTTTATTTGAAAACTCGAGATAGAGATTCCAAAGAGTAATCTTCATGGAAGCAATATGAATTATATTTCCAATCAAACACCAAACATTCTCTTAATACCGCGTTCAATCGCCATGGAATATGCTGAATATTTGCTGATGCTCGCTGATTACAATGTAAATCTCCTTCATGTGGCATGGGAAGCGTAGGACGTTGAAATCAGACATCGCAGTTTTCGGCACTACAAAAGACGGACACCGCGCAGCAGCAGCCATTCAGTAGCCAATCACCTGCTGTGGCTTCTACATCCACTTATTGTTCGTTCTTTTCAGCATTTGGCATTTTTATATAGGTAAGTTCTTTATCAACTCGGTAAACAATTATAAATCTTACCTAATTTACGTAGTATTGCCAAAACGGCTCGTGTTTAGCTAGTTTTGCTAATATAATATTGAAACGCTCGAGACTGGTTCGCGTTCATCTGATCTTTTTACAGTGGAAACAGTCTCTCTTAACATCAGCATTCTGGCATTAGTTTGATCAAATAAACATTTCAGGCATATATCGAGCAATCTGTCGAGATGAAAATAACATTCATTTGTCTGTCAATCATCGCATGCATAGCTTTATTTGGTCGAGCCACCACCGCTCAGCGTCAAACGAATGTAACTAGCGCTCCCACTAAAAAACCTCCCACCAAGACTACAATGAGAGATTCCATAGCAGATCTAATAAAGAACATACGAAAGCAGCTCTCGCAACTGAGTAATATCACACGTCCTGATCCGGTAAGTAAACTTCGGGATTGTTCGTCAACTGTAGAAACTTTTGCTCTCTCTGAATTCTTTTGATTTGATGAAATAATTTCAGAATTGTATTTGCAACCTCAAGAATGTCACGTTACCGACTGTAAAGAACGGGAAAACCGTCCTTGAACAGCTTCGTCCTCTCCCAGCAAATGCTAGCTTATCAAAAGCGGCCAAGCGCTTGGAAACGCTCAGTTGTTGTCTCTCAAAGCAATTAAATTAGTGAACGTTACAAAAACCAATGAATCGTCTAACGAATGCGGATACTTTGCGCTAACATTTTTCATGAGTGAACATGTTTGTTGATTATCTGAAATATTAAAACTTCTCGTTCTCTCATAATTTACGATAAGTCTTCCCTCTGACGCTACATTATGATGTTCTATGTTTTATGTCAGAATTTTATCTTCGATATATTAAGAATTTTCAAGTTACAGAGAAGTGAAAAATTGCCAGGCGATGGCTGATACATTCAATAAAGTATCGCAAAGGAATTTGTAAGTATAAGTATAATATTTCGCGTTCAATACAGAGGCGTACATGCACTATAAAAATTGTAATAATTAAAATGAAAAAAAATACATCTGCAAGTAAATATTACAAACAGAATAATGAAATATTTGGTCGCTGTATGCTTAATATTAGACATGAATAAGAGGATGCACAAATAAAAGTATAACTAAGAAATCGAGAACCATAATCGATCCTCAACTCGTCTCAAAAGTTGGCATAGTTGTTCGTCATTTGACATGACGCACACTACTCAATTAACAAGGACATTACTTGATATTCTTGTCCCACAGATGAACTGTAAAATTTGAAGGCTTGGTTCATTTGGTCGCTTATTTAGACATTCATCAAGCGCATCAACTTGCGATAAATTTATATGTTCACCTTGGCAAATGCTGTTAGACAAATTTAGAGCAGTGAAATCACGCTTAATGCACAATTATGTAGAACGGCACATAATAGGTTTGCAAGCATTAGTACACGGACGAATAAAAGAAAACTTGGTTGCATAATATGCTGGAGGACTAATGATGATTTTACTGAGTGCAATGCAAGATAGCTTCGTCATTGTAGTGGTGGAGGCTTCCTCCTTTCGCTGGTTGAATATCAGAGAGACGCACAGTGGCATAGTAAGAAAGTCAGCAGGCTTTCAATGCTCTTGTTTACGCACGTTGTTACAAAGATCCCGTTCGGTCCGAGCTTTTACTTCTGGAATACAACGTTTAAAGACTTGATATACGAATACGTCACATGCGGCAAAATGAAAAAAGCGACATTCATTAATTGTGTTCGAAACAACGCCGTTTCTGTTGCCTTGAATGTGTCTGTTAATCTTCAATTGGGTCCATCGCGTCCCATGGAAAATTTGTATCGAACGTCACAAATTCTGAAAAATTGTAGTCGTGCGGAAGTTTATCGTGTTAGTACATAAATATTCTCATACCTTCCACATCCCATTTGTAGTTGGCATTTTTGTCAAACGTCGTAAATATTTTCATGAAGGTTATCTTTGGCTTCACCCGATATCTCTCTTCAAGCAACTTGACAATGTCTCCTTCATAAAGTTCTTTTTCGTACTTCGGATCGAATCTGTACTTCTGAAAAATGATAATTAGCAGACTGACTCAGGAGAGCTAACAAAGGTGATTCGGCTATTTCATTAACAGATGTAAAAATCATAGTAGTCCTCGGATAAGTTCAACGCTACGGAACTATTCAAAGTCTGCATTGTAGCGCTAATTGCACTTTATCGGTTTCGTTTAGCATGGAGAGAAAATATTGGATATTAGAGTCACGAAATTGTTGCATTTTCTCAACATGTATCTGTCTCAATTCGACTGTAATTACTCGTGCCAACAATTGTGGCTGTTGAACCAATTTCAAATACTACACATCTTACAAATACTGTATTTATATTTATGCAGGATACTCTGAATAGGTCTTCTTTGCAGGTGCCAAAAAGAGAATTTTGACAGTAAATGAGGAGAAAGGTAGTGTACCCTTCGAATACTAATGAAAACACGATTAAAATTTGTAATGGGGTTACAGAAATGGTATTAAATTTTTATTTCATTACATCAATAAAGGAAGCTTGGCTTTCATAGGCAGTTCTCGTTTTACTGCTTCCCAAGAAATAAAAAGGCGCAAGAAACTTTTAAGAAAAAATTAGAATAAATACCTTGATGGCATCAGCAAATATCTGTCCTTTTACGGAACGGAACAGATCGGCGAGCTTCGTATAATATTCTCCATACTCTTGCTTGCTGATAAATTTATTTTCTAAAAGGTTCACTCAGTTTTGTGAATTAAATAGAGATGCTCACTGTTCCTGTCCATCTTTTTGAACTCGTTCCGCTGCCACTCGAGAAGGTACTTGGAAGTGTGAATAAATTCCACGAACGTCAGCTTTCCGTCACCGTTCTCATCGCCTTGTTTGAAGCGCAGTTCTGTGAATGGAGGAGACTGGTTGGATATACTTTTCAATTTAAGATTGCCAATTGGGACGGATCGTCGAATGTAACTCAAGATTTCTCGTTGAGACGCAGTATGTAAATTATTTGTTCCGCGTCCCACTGCATATGCAATTGATCATTTAAATCTGACCTGCGCTAGCCTCGTTTTCAGCACTCGATTTATCAGCGGTCTTCTCTTTGAGTTTCAATGTAGCCTTCTCGGTCACTTCCAAAGTAGACAGCGACGATTCGTCCATGTCGTGATTGATGATTTCTTCTTCAACGCGCTTGAAATAATTCTCGTACTCGGATTTACTGACGAAAGTGTCCTCTATAATGTCCAATAAATATATCGCAATAATCGTATGAAAGAAAAGAATGCAGATACGTCAAAGATTACTTGAATTGTTTAATCAAATAATTAATTTGAATAAACTAAAAGTACTCTCTATCTGTACGAGAGTTGACATTATGATGATATATGAAAAATGACGAAAAAGAATGGCGATATGTTAACGAAGGACATAGAGATTTATGTTTAAGACGTGTAAGAAAATTAAACCAACTGTTAAGGTCGACGACTTTAAATTCATTTCGCAAATCATTCAAATAATGTTTTGAAGAGCGATACAGGAACTCATCAAAAGTCAGCTGATTGTCTTTATTCGTGTCGCCCTGGGAAAAGCGAGCTTCTGAAAAGAGGACAAAAACAGAATACACAGTTAATAAAGTTGAATATGCGCCGAAATTTACCACTTGCACCATCAGGAAAAGGAGATGTTGCGAGATTACTTCTTACCATAATGAAGAGAAAAACAGTTGCATATAAACGAGACATGACTCTTTAAAACGACGTATTTTCCATATTGACAAAGAGGAGTTCAATGTAAATGTAAAATGGACGCTTCCCGCAGTCTCTCATATCACAATCAACTAGTTTTGACTTCTACCCCAGTTTCTCGAAAATAAGCCCCGGGTGTATTGACGGCAAATGGCATTTACCAAATCTCCTCGGAAAACAC